>JABUQX010060942.1:7500-33495 GCA_015478945.1 Trachelipus rathkii | reverse complement strand
TTTTGGTTTTGATGTATTTTATTTTTTATATTTATTTCTTTTTTGATTTTATTATTATTATAATATATCATATAATAACTTTAATATATAATTATTTGTATATATAAAAATATATAACTAAATATATTATATATATAATGATCTAGGTCAGTATCGAGAGTAGTCTAACTGAGCGGGTATGACATGGTAACATCTACAGTGGTATGTATATTATATGTATTATATATAGCCTCTCTATATCTTATATCTATCATATAATCGTATATAATATATTATTATATATAGTATAATATAATAATATTATTCTATATTATAATTCATATCTAGATATATCTATATATATAATAATAATATATATAAGTTAGTTTATATATATATTATATTAGATATTATATTATATATATTATATATATAATATATTACATATTGATGAGCTCTCTGTCTAATATTATTACACACGAGTGTCTTGGTAGTAACTAGATAATCGAGATGACCGTATCTATTGAGACTCGTCAGATGCAATCGAGAGATATTTTGACGTGGTCTCATGAACATTGATCGTTATTCAGGATATGAAGTATATATAATATACTATACGATTATTACAGTCATATGTCGAAGCATAAGTTATATAATATATATATATTATATATAGTATATAAAATAAAGATAAAAAAATAAATAATACCACATTGTAAAAGGTACATAATATACATTATACAATGTGATTATCAGCATCCAGTTAAGCTTAAGCCGATTTTTTTAAAACCTACCAAATATAGTTCACTGAACAGCAACGCTCAATTCTTAAAGAAATTGAACTTTTTTCTAATTGTGTATAGATTATTTATTGAAAATTAATGGAAGGATACAATTCTAATAAATTGGCAAAAAGGATAAGTAAATAAATTTATATGACTTTGTGAGGTTAAAGTTACTAATTATACAGTTTGGTAAACGTAGATTTTAAATAATATGTTTTAAAATAATTAGGATTTGTTCTTTTTAATAATTTTTAGAGTTGTGAAAGCTCATTATTACAATAGTTTTTTAGGCGACATAAAGTGTGAAATTTTTTGTTGTTTATATATTTTATTTTCATATACTATGATTATATACTGCATTGATTTAGGCTATTATTCAGGCTAGAAATATTTAGTATATACTTACCTAACTATCATATAACATATTATATATATGTATATATATATTATATATATATATATATATATATATATATATAATATAGTATATATAATATATATATATATATATATATATATATATATATATATATATATATATATATACTATATATATATTATATATATATTAAATATATATATTTTATTATTTATTATATATTATATATATATATATATATCTATATAATAGATATATTATATTATTTTATATATAAGTGGCATAATGGAACTTTTTCATAAATGAAACATCTCGAAAAGTATGACACTTCCAGAAAAACCGATTACATTGTTAGTTTGAACTTGAAAATCTTTCACACCAGAATGTAAAAAAAAAAATCTCGAAAGTACGACACTTACAGAAAAAACAAATTACAATATTTGAATCAGCGCAATAAATCAATATGACTGGACGTCGTGACAATTCTAACCCAACTGGGAAGAACTGCTAAAGGCGTCCAAAATTGCAGACAAGGAAACATATATTTCATTGGGCTCGACCCGAGGGGACCAGAGGGGGGGACGAATGTCCCCCCGTCGTCACCTAGAGGCCGAGAGACCCCGACTCCTGATATCTATGCGGTCAACTCTAGGTGTTCGTTAGTTTTAAATTATAAAACGACTTAATTATAGGCTTTTCGCTGATTCCAAACTATGCTAATTTCGTTTCTTCTGTCAGTGCTGTACTTTTCGATTTTTTACATATGGTAATGAACGTTTTAGTACCAGCTGATTCCAAATGTGTAATTGTTTTTCTGCAAGGGTCATAACTTTTCGAGAAATGAAATTCTACCTGATGCACGCTGCTGTGAATGTATGCTTAATATATTATAGTATTATAATATATATATATTATTTAATTATAGTATATATATATTACACAATATATATATATATATAATACTATAGTATATATATAATATATATATTATATATATATATATATAATAATATATATATATTATATAGTATATAATTTTATATATATATATATCATATATAAATATATATATATATATATATAGTATAGTTATATATGTATATATATATAATATATATAGCTATATATATATATATATAATATACTATATAGATACTATTAATATTATATCTCTATGGCCAGGCGTCTGTTTTAGCTCGTCATATGTATCTTAAAAACTATAATGCTGACAGGTAAAACGGAATACAGTCTGCTGGAATGCTGGCTCCCAAAGTTTGCCCACTGCCAATGTAAAAAACAAAAAACAATAAAATAAAAAAAAAAAAAATAAAAAAACATATTATCTCAAACTACAATAGCTACAGCGAAAAGAATACATTTTTGGGAGATCCTGGTAAAATTACATAAGAAATGAAAAAAAAAGAAAAAGTAAAAAATGTTAATAATTATAGTAATATTGATGAGAAAGGCTATTTAGAGACCTTTTATTGTTTCTCGTTAAATAAATAGACTTGCTATAAATTTGGCCTTATATACGGCACACTAGGGGGTCGAGCCGACGGGGAACATAGGGGGCGGGACGTTTTCCATACCCGTAGGGAGGGGCGGAGAACCCACCCCCGGGCCCCGGGAAAAAAACAAAACCGTCAAAAAAACTTTAAAAACAAAAAAGAGCGGGGGTTCCGGGAGACCCTCCCAGGGGAATTTAGCTCCCGTAAGTTCCCCGGAAGCCGAGAGACCCGACCCTGCCGCATCGGTGCGGTATACGCTTGGGGTATTCTTTAGTAAAAAAAATAAAAGCAAACATTTTTTGAAAGTTAATTTATTTTAACGAGTAACCATAAAGGTCCCTCTAACTAGCGCTCTCTAACTCATATAACTATAATTATCTTAACACTATATTATTTTATTTTTTTTAATTTTGTTTTACATTTCTTATGTGAACTTTTACCAGGATTCCACAAATGTATTCCTTTTCGCTGTATGCTATTGTAGTTTTTGAGGATATAATTTTTTTTTTTTTTTTTTTTTTTACACTTTCCAGGGCAAACTTTGGACCAGCTTCCAGCAAGTGTAATTCCGTTTTTACTGTACATCAATAGTTTTTAGATACAATATGACGGCCTAATACACAGACGCTGACCTATATTTTTTTTATTTTTTTTTTTTTTTTTTTTTTTTATTTTTTTTAATAAAAGTTCACAGACTCACGGGCTACTAGCCCTAGTTCAACGGGGGGAAGACTTCTAGGGTAACTTTCTACCCTAGGTCCGATACAGGATTCGAAACCCGCGCCGTTGCAATGCGACTCCGTCTCTCTCTCTTCTATATATATATATATATATATATATATATTATATATATATATCTAATAATTATATATAATATTTATATATAGTATATATATATGAATATTTATTATGAATATTATATATATATATTATATTATATCTATATTATATATATATATATAATATATATATATATTATAATATATATATTATATATATATAATATAATATATATATATATATATAAAATATATATATACTTATATATATTATATATATATAGACACGAGGGGCTATATATATATATATAGTACTATATATATATATATATATAAGTACTATGGTACATGTGTGAGCTGGATGACCCACAAACTTGAGTAATTTTTTTTATGTTGAAAAAGTTAAAATGCAGTATAATTGACCAAAAATTGCTTCGTGGAAGCTCAGATTCTTTTCCTTTGTTTTAAAATTTTTATTAAAAATTGTAATGAAACTTAATTTCGCATTGTGTTTAGTTTCTAATTATTTCTTAGTACGAATTGTTCGTTCAAATAAAATAAATGATAATTACGTTTTATTATTAAAATTAAAATGATTAAAGTAAATACGCTTTACAAATAACTTAAAAAGGCAAAATATAAGAAAAGAGCCAGGAGAATTATCTCGAGTATGACACGTTACAGGGAAAACCAAATAACATATTTGGAATCAGTGTATAAAGCCTTATTACCGGATGTATATAAAAAAAAACTCGAAAAGTACGACACTTAACATAAAAAATAAATTACAATATTTGGGAATCAGCGTATAAAGCTTATTATATGCAAAGTCGGTTTATGATTTAAAACTAACGAAAACCCAAGGGTAAACCGCATTGATACCAGGAGTCCGGGGTCCTCTCGCCTCTAGGTGGATCTCGACGGGGGGATCCGTCCCCACTCTGTCACACCATCGGCTCGAGCCCCCTAATGAATATATTTCCTTGAACTTCAATTTTTAAGGCTCGAGCGAGGGGGACCAGAGGGGGGGACGAATACGACTTTACATATAATTAAGCGCTTATACGCTGATTCCAATATTAATTTGTTTTTTGTAAGTGTCCGTACTTTTCGGTTTTTTTTTTTTTTTTTTTTTTTTTTTTTTTTTTAACATACCGGTGAAAAATAGGCTTTATACGCTGATTCAAATATGTATTTGGTTTCTGGTAAGCTGTCATACATTTTTCCGAGATAATTCTACTGGCCCTTTTCTGGAATTATGCCCTTAAAAAAATATTATTAAACTGGATAAAGTTTAATAAAATACCAAAATCGTACAAAATATTTTTTGTTATCACTTCTTTACCTTGGCCCTCTCTCTCTCTCTCGCCTCTCTCTCTCTCCTATATATAATATATTATATATATATAATAATCTATATCTAACTATTATATATATATATACTATATATATTATATATAATATATTATTAGTCTATATATATATATATATTATATCTATATATTATATATCATATATATATATAATATATATATTATTTAAACTATAATTATAAAAGGAAAGTAAATTTAAACTTTAACTGCTTCACCTTTACTAACATCAGTAGAGATTTATATTTTTTATCCCTAGACATGAAAAATTTAACAAGAATGTATAATAGATAACCTAAAATTTCATGACTCAAGAAACGTCGGGGTCATCCAGCTCACATGACCATAGTATATATATATACTATATATATAATATATATATAATATCATAATATATATATATATATATAATATTATATAATATATCTTATTATATAGTATATTTATATATATATACTATATATATATATATATTATATATATAATATATATATATATATATTTAAATAATAACTATATACTATATATATATAGTGTCTTCGCACCAGTTGACCTCTTACGCAGCTTTTTTCGTATGAAGGATAGAGATAAGCGGTCTGAAACTTGCGATATAATCTATATATGGGGATAAGGACGAATCCTGTTTTTCAACGTCTGTAAGGATGTTATATAGAGGGTGGGTCACCCCGCAGGGTCGGGACGCCGATATTGTGCTTACGCCTTTGTTGCTTGATCTGTGTGGTGAGTTTAGGCCTAACGAGCGTTGGGCACTGACCATTTGGAGGTCAAACAGACCGACGGTCTGTTTGACCGACGACACAGACTGAGCGCGCGCGTGCGCATACACCTATTCATTAATTATTATATTATTACTATAATTCGATTTCAGAAGGAAATCGAATCTGAGTCGAAAAACGATCCCTGTAAGGGATCGTTTTTTAACGCCGTTCCGCCTCGGATTCCGCCGTGGCGCACCTTCGCATCCGGTTCCGACTCCAACGTTGAGAGCCAGCCTGCCCGCGAGAACTTATCGTATCGTATGAGGGTTAAAATTTGAGGGTGGTTAGATGATGAGGTAACCTCAATGTATACAAAGTTACGAGTTGAGTCGGGCCCCGAAGGGGGGCCCACCCCTTCAAAACAATTAAGTATTGACGTAGAACGCTTGAAAGATTGGTAAGCAGGATTCAGAGTCTTGAGTTACTAGAACGATTTGTATTGGAATTCAATAGAGTTGGCTCCCGGAACGGTGCTGGAGCCACTGCGTGGCCGAGTTAATAAACAGTCGTATAACAAAAATATTGGTGTGCTTATATATGTTATTGGTTCTGTAGATTTCGAAAATGAAGGTAAAAGAACATAAAAAAAAAATAAATAAATAAATAAATAAATAACATTTCTTATTCATTTTATTCTTCACGTTTTTAACATACCCAAATCATAATCAATAAATCAGCCACCCAAACTACCCTCCTGACCAGTTGTGATCTATTGATACTATTGATTATTGATCTATTGATCTATTTGATTAAGGTCAAATTTTCTTTACTAAACTTGGCATTTTTACATTCCCAAATAGAAAGTCAAGCCATCCAACTACCCTCCCTGACAGTCTGGATCTACGATGCTATTGATTCATTGATCTATTGATCTATTGATCCTATTGATTAGTCCTATTTGTTTTAACTTACAAATTTACGTGTTTACATACCCTAAATCAGTATATCAGTAAATCACACCATCCATCCACCTTCCTGTCACCCTCCTGACCAGTTGTGATTTATTGATCTATTGATCATTGATCTATTGATCTATTGATTAAGGTCAAATTCTTTACTAATTTCTGTTTTTACATACCCTAAAAGCAGTAAATCACTAAACTCATACCACCCCACCCTCCCTCCTGTCCATCTGTGATCTATTGATCTATTGATGCTATTGATCTATTGATCCTATGTGATCTATGATTAGAGGTCAATTTTTTAACTAAAATTTCATGTTTTACTACCTAAAGCATAAATCAGAAAATCAAACACTCATCATCTACCTTCCTGTCATCCTTCTGTCCAGTCGTGATCTATTGATCTAATTGATTTAAGTAAAATTTTTTACTAAAATTTAACCTTTACCTACCCTTAAAGCAGTAAAATCACTAATCAAACAAACCACCATCCAGCCGCATCCCGGCACCTCCTGACCAGGTGTGATCTATGATCTATTGATCTTTGATTCAAGTCATTTCGAGTATCTTTTTGGATAAACATAACATAAAATCAAGTTCTTTACAAAGATCAATCAATATATCTTTAACAATAACAAAGTTTCACATTAAATAAAGCTCACTCTTTAGTATTCATCTGAACTCAGAAACATAAGTAACCAGACAACAAACCTGACACATCTTAAGCAGGAATATAGCAGTCAAACGTTAACAAGTTCCTACACTTTACATCCTACGTAAAGTTAAAACTAGCATAACATTCCCAAAGACGTACATATCATACTTTGTCAAGCTTGTTTCTAACATAACAATGGATATTTTTACATTACATAGTAATATTTTAACAAAAAAAAAAGTTAGCATCCTACTAAATCATCATAATCCACTACGGTAAAGACAACAAGTAAAGTTTTACTTCTGTAAAACTCACTATGAACATACGGTACCGACTTAACACACAACAACTAGACGAATAAACAGACATCATCAATGTAGTCAATAATTCGAACATAGAGGGAAGTAAAACAAGTTTTCAATTTTTATAAAGAAAACATTATAATTTTCATTGAAAAGAGTGTTATATAAAGACATAAAAAACATATAAATAACATAAAAATCATAATTTACTTTTAAATATATTAATTCATCTAATCCAGAGAACATAGGATTCAAGTTGGTAGCCATAATATTCCTCTAGAATTTCACATCCTTGAAGGATGTAAGTATAATGCCTTCAGCTGCACTAAACCATTTTTCGGCATATTTTGATTCAGCTGCACTCATTCTCTCATACAAGAGAGAAAGTAAACTCATGCAAGCTGATGTTATAACGCATTCCTGTAATACTGCATTATACGGGAAACCAAATGTTTCGGTGTAAATATCATAGATTAACACATGTGCTATAGCGTATCTAAGTCTTCAAGTATGTCAAATCGTAAGGGTGCGCTGTTATTCGTTTCTTTATTTTAAGCAATGCCCGTTATATTTTCAGCATGACTGAACAATGAAACCTATACACGGTAACGCATGAATGTGACAGCCGATATGGGTTTCCATATTTGCGTACATCAATATTTAACTATTATCAGACGCAGGAAAGCAACTTCTATTCTATATAGCCTCTCGAGCTGTCACCTCTTGATTTCAGTAGGAGGTGCTGTCTCAGATGACACATATCCATTCTTAACCCCAAGCTTCAACGCTGTCGATAATCTTGATGAATCCATCAGCACAAACGAATAAAGGTCTATCATTTGAACCTCTGGCAGGAATACAAGCAAGTATCGGTATCCATCTGGTTGACGATTAAATATAAACGACACCTCGTTGGGCATAACGAAGCTCCTTAGTGAAGATATCAACAACACGATTGCTAGAAGCTGTGGGGCAAGATGACATCGTACCGTACAGCGAAAATGTCCTCTGAAAGGAAATCGTAAATGCTAAACAAGCCTAATAGGTAATGAAGATTCTTTCTTTCAGCATCAGAAAAAGATAAACAAGAATCCATGCTACGAACGAACCATATCAGTTCAAAGGGTATATATTCTCGTTAAGACAAGAAACAAACAACAATAACAATCAACAGGTTCACTATGGTATCATACGTATACAAAGGAGATCTATACAGTCAAATTGACATGAAATGAGCAAAAAAAAACAACAAAACAAACAAAAACAATAATATCCAATTAATAATCAATGTTCATCCACATACATATTGTTTTACATAGCTTTAAGACTCAAAAACGCTAAATCTTTACACTGAAAACCAATCATTTTTGTCTTATATCTAATATATTTTTTCACTTCATCGATACCATCATTGAGTACATATGTTAAAAGTTCACGTTCCGACACTAAAATATGTTTACTCGATAGATCCGCGTGGTAAGCACTTTCGGTCCATTGTTTTCTAAATAGATAGATGAGTTTCTGTACCTCTATAGAATTTAAGAAGCATTCAATGATAGTCTCAGAATCATCAACCAGCGTTTTCTTGAATGAGCAATATTCCTGATAACAACATGGTAATGCCGCAACAGTGTACCATAATCAGAACAGCTTTCGATTTCTTAAGTTTTGCGTTACACATCCTACAAACTTTTCGACAGATATTTTATCCGGTTTCAATCCAGACATATAGATTCTAACGAGCCGTAGGTTTAAGATACGCCTGTGTCATTACACATCTTCCATACTCGAACCTCCAATCGGTGTTGCGAAATTATACCCTTAGAAAAAGAGATAGTAAGATGACTAACTTTATGACATCCTCTTCTAGCAATAATCGTTTCCGGTGATTCTACTAAAACGTTGGTAGAGTCAGAGCACTCCTTAACCCATTCTGCAGCATGACGACATATACACAGTAGTTCATCTGTACTCATAAAAATACGTTTGTTACTGCGGTATACAGATTGATTAATACATGTGAAAAAATCAGAACCATCGGGGTTTCTTTTATATAAGATTGAAACCTGGGAGCTTGATTACCTTTGTAGAAATCTTTTGTATAGGGATATATCGTTAAGACGCTGCATTAGTTGTCACTTAATGAAAAGAGCACTGTTTTAAACGAAACACCCTTCCTAAGCTGTTCAAGCCCACACGATTATGACGTTAAAACAAGCATCATGAGAAAAGATATTATAAAATTAAGGTAACAAACACAAGCCTAACAGGAAGGCTAAACCTTTTTTTAATTCCTTTTAGCCTTACGCTCCGTTCGTTTTTTTTTTTTTTTTTTTTTTTTTTTTTTGTATTTCATGTTTCATTCAACGCTATCACATTGGGCAAACTAATAAACGCTAATTGGACCTAAGAACATAGCATATCTAACTTACGAATAAACAGCTTTCATTAACAAAGTTCGTTACTCATCTACGGTAAATAACTAACACCATTCTTAAAACTCAACCTACTCCGATCCCTTTTCGAAACATTACGCAACCTTCAAATCCCGAGGCTCACCCCGCATACTTATCATTAGGGATGCGTTTATCTTTATACAAAGCTCTTCCCAAAGCGCTCCAGCATCAACATAATCTCATTCTTTACGATACATAACCGAACAATTTTTTCTTGACATAGCATAAAAATAAGTTCTTGTGAATAAAAATTCACAGTAAAGCGTTATAGTTTACTGATTTTAAAACAGTAAATCAGTAAACAGTAAATCAAACCACCAATCCCTGCAGTCCCCTACCCATCCATCTCTATTTATCTATTGAACTATTGATTTCAATATATTTCGAGTATCCAGATTTTGGAACAAGCATACATAGAAATAAGTTTCGTTAGTATTACTAACTATGGAATTATATGCTATAAGCGACAAAGTTTTAGCATCAGTAAGCTAACAATCTAACTGCGACTAAGAATATAATGTACAAACGCAAACCTAACATACCTCACGTATGAATAAACAGCTAACATCCGAAAATTCCTTATGATCAGAAAATAAACTAAACAGGTTCATACACATACTCGATATTGTTCCATTATTCGGCTATTAGCAACAGATAAACCGTATTCTAACAACAATCCCTTAACAAAAGCAATCACAAAAGATTATCACAACACACGACCACCCAATGATACTCCAGCACTCTACAACAATATTCCCTAATATCCATTCACCCGCGCAGCGACTCCCAAAAGCACCATCGACGACCACATCACAAACCACAAGCTCAACCCATTCACATCAACTCCCATCTCCCAAAGGCACTCTAGAACAAACTCATTCACAGTAAAGACCAAGAACGTAAACTCACACAAGCAACCCACACACGCAAATTAACACTATTCAAACAGAAAGCAACGAAACTCACACAAGCAGAGAGCGCCATCCGCCACAATAGCAAAAGCGAGTATCGTGCAACCAACATACATCGCCACGAGGGGAAATCACCGCAAGGGTGTAACCGGGCATTGTACCCTCCTTTGGAGGGTTTAAGCGTGTTACACCCCTTCGCGTGTCACCCCTCGCAGATTCACATCTTCAAGGGCGCATACCCCCTGGATTTCTCTTGAGGTAATGTGTTGCTTTAGATACGTCTGGTAATGAAAACTGTTATATTCGTAAGACTTTTGGCTAATGGTCACGTTTAATTCATGGGTCTCAGTGATGTTATATACTCGAAAATGAGTGACGCTCTGATGAAAGATAGTGTCAATTCATAGCTCTCAGATTGTGGTGATCTTTGATAAGATATGGTGACTTTTGTTAAGAATTTGGTTAGAATACGCTTTATCTGTTTGCTGAATATGCTTCGAAAAGTAGGTAACATATCGAATTGTATGAGCTGTGTAGTTACTTTCTTGTCAGTAGGGAATTTTCATATGTTAGCTGATTATTCATACGTGAGGTATGTTAGGTTTGCGTTTGTACACTATATTCCTAGTAGTCGCAGTTATGATTTGTTAGCTTTTACTGATGCTAAACTTTGTCGGTAAGCACTATTCAATAGGTTAGTATATTAAAGGACGAACTTATTTTATTGGTATATGTTTGTCCAAATGATTTACTCGAATATGACTTTGAATCAATAGATTCCAATAGATACAGGGATGGATGGGTAGGGGATGCAGTGGGTGGTTGGATTTATGAATTTACTGATTTACTGTTTTTACAAATCAGTAAACTATTATGCTTTACTGTGATATTTTATTCAAAGAACTTATTTTTATGCTATGAAAGGATAGACGTATTGGGTAACGTCTCTTAAAGACTGAAAGATGATGTTGATGGCGTGAATTGGGTGCAAGAGCTTTTTGTAAAAGATAAAGGCATGCCTAATGATAAGATATTCGATGGTTAGACTTCGGATATGAAGGTATTGCCGCGAATGTTTCGAAAGGATCGGCAGAGTGAAGTTTTAAGAATGCCGTGTTATGTTATTTACCGTGGATCGAGTAACGAACTTTTTTAATGAAAGCTGTTTATGCGTAAGTTTAGATCTATCTATGTTCTATAGAGTCCCAATTAGCAGTTATTAGTTTGCCAATGAGATAGCAGTTGAATGAAACATGAAATACAAAAAAAAAAAAAAAAAAAAAAAAAAAAACGAAACGGAGGGTAAGGCCAAAATTTGTAAAAAGGTTTATAGCTTCCTTTAGGATTGTGTTTGTATCCTTAGTTTTATAATATCGTATTATCATGGATGCTTGTTTTAACGTCATAATCGTTGTGGATTGAAGCCTAGGAGGTTGTGTTCCGTTAAAAAGGTTCATTTCATTAAAGTGAACAATATCAGCGTCTTAACAGATATTACCCCGTATACAAAGGATTATAACAAAGGGTAATTCAAGATCAGGGTGTGGAGTTTAATCTTATTATAAAAGAAACCCGATGAGTTCTATTTTTTCACATGTTATTAGAATCAATCTGATATACGCGCAGTAACAACGATATTTTATGAGTTACAGATGAACTACTGTGTATATGTGTCATGCTGGAGAATGGGTTAAGGGTGCTCTAGACTCTACCAAGTTTAGTAGAATCACCGGAAACGATTATTGCTAGAAGAGGATGTCATAAAGTTAGTCATCTTACTATCTCTTTTTCTAAGGGTATAATTTCGCAACACCGATTGGAGGTTCGAGTATGGAAGATGTGTAATGACACAGGCGTATTTAAACCTACGGCTCGTGGAATCTTATTTCTGATTTAAACGATAAATATCTGTCGAACGTTTGTAGAGATTGAATTACATGCACACTAAAGGAATCGGAATGCTTGTCCTCTGCATTATGTAACTGATGCGCGATCTACATGTTGTATCAGGATATTGCTCATTCAAAAAACGCTGGGTTGAGTATTCTGAGACTATCATGGGCTGCAAGTAATTCTCCTATACAAGTAAAGCAGCGTATCCACCCATTGAATTACCTATGCACCTAAAGTGCTTACACGCGGATCTATCGAGTAAACATATTTTAGTGTCGGAACGTGAATTTTTAACATAATGTACCCTCAATGATGGTAATCGATGAAAGTGAAAAAATATATTAATAAACGACGAAAATGATGGTTTTTCAGTAAAGATTTAGCTTTTTAGATCTTTACGCGATGTAAAAACTTAGGTAGTGGTGATGAACATGATTATATTATTATTACTATAGCGTTTGGGTTTACTATATATGCTGCAGAAGCAGACATTTCAATTAGATTTATCTCATTTGTATACATATAATTGTACTATAGTAACAACTTCCTCCTCGTCAAATAATTCGTATCTAAATCGAGAAGTTCTATACTTTTGAAGCTTGATATGGTTCGATCGTGCAGTGGTATTCTTGTACTTTCTTCTGATTGCGGACGTGAAAGAAAGGAATCTCATTACCTATGAAAGGCTGTATTACAGATCGATTCCTTCGTAGGACAATTTTTTCGCTGTACTTGGTACGATGTCATATCCCCATCTGCTAGATCTGGTTGTTAATACTCCTCACAAGGAGATTCGTTGATTCCCAAGCGAAATGGTCGTTTATAATTAATGTAAACAGATGGATACGATACATTGCTTGTTATTCCTGCAGAGGTTCAAATGATGATGTTTATTCGTTTAGTGCGGCATGGCTCCTCAAGTTATCGACAGCGTTGAAGCTGGGGTTAAAAGAATGATATGGTACTCTGAAACAGCACTCCTACTGAAATGAGGTGACAGCTCGAGAGGGCTATAAGTAGCATAGAGTTGCTTTCAACTGCGATTTGATAATGTTAAAAGTATTGATCGAGACAGTACGGCAACTATTGGAACCCACATGATCGCGCACAATTCTCGTATCGTGTATAGGTTTCATTGTTCAGTCATCTGAAAATATAACGATTGCATAAAATAAAAAACGAATTAACATCGCACCTTAACGAATCGTTCTTGTTAGCATACTTGAAGAGTAATACGGTATAGCACATGGCTGTAATCTATAGTTTTACACCGAAACAGCGTTCCCCATATAATGCAGATACACAGGGAATGCGCTAATAACTTATCAGTTGGGATGAGCTTACTTCTCTCGTTGATGAGAGAATGAGTGGCAAGCTGAATCCAAAATATGCGAAAAATGTTTAGTGCAGCTGAAGGATGATATAATCCTTGGTTGAACTTTAGAGAGATATATATGGCTTACCCAACTTGAATCCTAGTTCTGATTAGTAATGAATTAATATATTGAAAATAAACGTATATGTTTTTATGTATTTATAGGTTTTTTACGTCTTTATTATAACACTCTTTTCAATGATAAATATATGGTTTATTAAAATTGAAAACTTGTTTTTAGTTCCTCTTATGTTGGCAATATTGACTACGATTGATGATGGCTGTTTTATTCGTCTCGTTGTGTGTGGTTAAGTCTGTTATGTCATAGTTATAGTTTACAGAGAAGTAAAACTTTACTTTGTTTGTCTTTTACCGATTAGTTTATGAGGGTTAGGTAGGGTTATGCTAAATTTTTTTTGTTAATATTACTATGTTAATGTAAAATTAAAATTGTTATATGTTAGAAACAAGCTTGACAAAGGTGAAATATGGTAGTCTTTGGATGTTAATAGCTAGTTACTTACGGAATGTTAAGTGTAGGAACTTTGTTAAAGTTGGACTGCTTATTCTGCTTAAGATGTGTGAGGTTTGTTGTGGTACATTATTTTCTTATTCGATGATACTATAGTAAAGCTATATTAACCTGTGAAAAACTTTGTTTATGTGACATTATTTGATTGATCTTTGTATAAAGAACTTGATTTTATGTTATGTTTAATCCAAAATAGATACCGAAAATTGACCTTGAATCATAGATCAAATAGATCAATGGATCACACCTGGTCAGGGAAGTGGAACCTGGAACAAAGCCCGAACGCATACGCCTGGCCAACCCACCCAAACAACCAATCAGGCATCACACGCTGAGCGCCCCAACAACCATATGTGAGTTACTATGATTCTAACACCAAACATAAATAAACTCAAAAGACACACCAGACTACCTGCTCAACAAACAACACGGCTAAAACTCCCCAAACAAATTACTTACACCGCAACAACCATCACAACAAAAATATTCCCCACTCTACGTACACACAACACGCGCACACCATACCAACAACCTACCGCTCGAACATAGGCAAACCAAGAAAAGAAGCATGACCAGGCAACGGTAGCAGTGGATTGGTGTCTTGATGTTACTGATTTACTGCTGCGATTAGTCAAATGTAAAACAGTGAACAGATATCTAGCTCACCAAAAAACACTTTGAACCCTAATGCAATAAGATCATAAGATTCAATAGATCAATAGCAAAAGAATCCCCATCCAGATACACATAACACGCATCACACCAACCAACTAATCGACCAAGAGAGAGCACCAACCACCGCACCACCCACCCAGCCCGACCACCACGCACACCACCACCTAAAACCTCAACACCACCCCCCCCGGCCCAACAGTCAAGCACACCACACAGCGCCAACAAAAACACCACACCGCAACAACCAAACACCAACAACAAGCAAACCAAAACCAAGACGGACCCACAAACAACAGCCAAACACACACACGCACCCCCCCCAGGCGGGAGAGGGGCACAGTCACACCCCCACCACCCAAACCGCCCGCCCACCAGCGGGGGCCCCGCGACCACCACGAACACACCACACCCACCCCACGAAACCACAAAACATAACACACCACACAAACACACCCACAAACACCACACCAAACCACCCCTCACCCCCAAAAACAAACCCAGAAACAACCCCACAACCAACCCTAACGACAAGCCCAACGAGCCCCAGACCACTCTGACCAAAGTCACGACTACATAGACTTTCATCGCAATAATTCACCCTCGACACTAACCACTATAGGGTATGTAAAACGATGACCAATTAGTAAAAAATTTGGACCTTAATCAATAGATCAATAATCAAAGTATGAGCAATAGGATCATATAGAACACAACACACAGACCATGCTCACACCACACCGAAAACGACACGCGAAATAGAACACCAAGCAAGCAAGACACCAACACAAAAAGAAAGACAATAACCAGAACCACCACAAACATGGATACAAGCCACGTGCCGTAACAATTAATATCACTATACCTGATTTAGGATCAATCAGACACCTAAAACAAACCACTCAGCAGCAGCCACTTTTAGCACCGATAACACCACAACACAAATAAGCCAACCCGACTCTAACCACCACTCAGACAACACTAACAAAACATAAATGAAGAGCGAAACAACCAAAATACAACAACAACAACCCCCATAAAACTGAACTCCCCATTCCCCCCAGAAACACATACAACGCTCAACGCCAACACTACACACACAAAAACCACCTAACGGTTAAAGAAGAGCCAGCACACCAAAGCCCACCCACACAACCCACGGTTGAAACTGGACCTTGATCCTTATGCAATTTACTGATTTAGGGTATGTAAAACATGCCAATTTTAGTAAAAAATTTGCCCTGAATCAATAGATCAATAGTCCAATAGATCAAAGACAAATAGATCACAATGGTCAGAGAGGGTAGGTTGCCCACCAACACCCACAAATTCGCACACTCATCAACACATATACTCTCTTCATCATACTAAACCTAGACCACTACCAAATAGACCACCGCCACCGAGAGATACATGCACACACGATGAAACGCAAATCACAACAACAAAGAACACAAAGAACATCTCCCTTCAATTATCTTATCTACCCCATCTCATCATAATTCTATACCTACGGTCGATAGACGAGTCATGCAACAACCATATATCTACCCACAAACAAAATCTCACCAGGAACTCCACACCACACACTCAACGACGATGATAAAAACACAAAGCACCACACCCCCCACACACCACCACATAACACCACCACCTCTCGCTTGTTAACGCGAAACTCAAAGCTTAAGAATACTCAACTCTAAAAAGCACCAAAACCGACACAAGTGAGCTACACACCAAGAGAACACCGACGGCCGCAGCACAACCAAACCACAACACCTCTGAGCCAAATCATACCACACCACAATAACACCAGACTTCACTCTCACACACTCAACAGAACAACCGAATCACCCTCAACCACATCCTCCGCAACACGCCATCCTCAACAGCCACAGAACACCTCTATCACCGCTCAACCATAACCGAATACAAAGCCACACATTAAATCCAGCTCCTCTGAAAAAAGCACGCGAACCACAAACTAGAGAATAACACAAGGATCCCCACCACTCATGGGGCACGCAAGCACAAACTCCATCCAACCCTTCAAACGACACACCGCCCCACCACCAACAACATACACTACAACCAACAGTCCCCACAGCACGAAGCACCTCTACCCACCCACCCTATACCATCAACATCAACCAAACTACAACACATCCTCCACTATAACCAAAAAATACCAGCAACCACACCCCATACAAGCAACGCAACCACAACATAAACAACGCTTCACGCCAAAGACGACAACCACCAAGATAAAACACAGCAGACACAGACCACCAACACAACCCAAGAAACAGCAGAACCCAGAGCACAACCTCAAAAAGAGCAACGCACAATGCAACAAATACCCAACAACACACGACAGCACAACCCAACACAAAACAGATCCACCACAACCACCAAAAACACCACACACCAAACCCCCAAAGGACATCAGAGCACGGACGCGACCACACAGAGATATTTGCACAGAGAAGCAACGCACACGACCAAACCACGAGCCCAACAACCGCACACGACAACAACAGGACCAAACGATAGCACGAGAACGTCGCCCAAATAAACAAAGAACAACAAAGAACACGACTCCATCAAAACACAGCGCTCGAAATGCTACTATCTCTCCTCGCACATCCGATCTCAGAATTTCCTTCCGACAAACAAATGCAATATCACTTTCGCAAGTAATCCCCCAACAACACAATCAACACTGCACTGGATGATCATTCCGAGCCTGATATCAGACCCAACACATCCGACCAGCAAGCCAATCACACACAAACCACACACCCAACACGAGTACTGTGTCTAAGAACACCCCGCCCCCGTTCAATAGACTACGGTCACCACCGACACCATAATCACAAAAGAGTCGATCAACTCTGAACTCCACAAAAATAAAGCTCAACAACGGCTACGCACCCCCACACCCAACACACACACTACACTAGAACTTAAACTACTCACAGTTCAAATCAAGCAAACCAAAACCGGCGCCGCTCAACAGCGCACAACTCCGGCACCCCGGCCCGTCCCACCTCCGGGCCGCAGTTGCCCAACAAAACTCAACATAAACTATACAATCCCCCCCCTAACAAGACAACTATCCAAAACACACAAAACAAGATTCAAACCACACAGAGGAACCATCACTCCCAGCAACACGCTCATACAAAAACACACCAAAACACCCACAAACACTAGCACAATAGACTACAACCACATACATTCCCACAAAACCCCCACAGTCTTCGAAAAGAACACCACACACCCAATAAACACCCTAAATCTCTCAATATAAAATCACCTGCCTCCATATTCGACAACCAACACACCAAGTACGCTCAACGCAACACACGGCTCCACCAAACACGACACCCCACAACCCTAAAAAAAACACACCCTGTCCAGCGCCCCACAATACCCCACCCAAAACACACCCACACACCGCACCACAATCACCACCCCAACATACCCCCAATCAATCAACAATCACACAAATAAACACCCTAATCCAAAATCAAACCTACAACAACAAACAACACCCAACAAACAATCCACCCTAGAAAATATCACCACAACAACATCCCACATATACACTACCACACACAATACACACACATAACTTACAACACAAATGTCAAAAGCCCAAACCCGCTAAACATCAACACCCCGTCCGAACCAACTTAACACAATACAACCTAAACCCACACGAAATCACTCTACAACACCCACCAACCAACCAACCAAATCACCAACCACACACCCAATATACCGCCCACTCACTCCACAGTAATGATACCCCACCTATACTAAATAAAACCGACCCACACAACATCACCCCCCAACCCCAACCAAACTCGCCACACAAAAACTCAACAGCAACACCCCCATCCACACCACATATCCAACACACCCCCAACCATCACCAACACATCTCCACGACCACAAATCTCTATATGATAATATACAAAGGTGGGCGATTTAACCGCGTTAAAGCGTTAATCCGTAATTAACACGTTAATTTTTTCGTTAACTTTAAACGCTTTCGTTAGTTTACGAAAAAGGAACGGACTATTAACGAGCCCCACCTCACACACTATTCGATACATCTCACGCATCATCAGACAGCAAGACCACTCTACACAAACATTCATCCCTAAACATAAACCAGCGACTATACCAACGTCATACACTTAGAATCAAGCTAATAACAAGACTCTAATAAAACAAAAAACCTATTATACAGATATTGCTTCACCACTCTCTCTATTACTATACGCACTACACCTCACATTCTCTCTCTCTCATCACACTCTCCACATAAACGCTCATCTCCAACGCCAGACAATCGCATCGAGAGTTTTACTCTAAACACGCACATCGACCTACCCTTTTACTTAGCCTTTAATATGTTTTTATCTCAATGATACCTCTCTCTCTATAATACTCTCCACCCTTCACGCACCACAGAGCATATCACAGAGAGACCAAAAACAAAACACCAGATAGTGAGACCCACATCTTACTCTCAACGAACCGATCACATCTACAAACATATCTCTCACATTCGTTACTCTCAATCCAACAAAACATTGATATACTTGTAGCACACAACACGAGAGAGATGAAACACAAAAAAGAAAGCATAAGCGGCCACTAATATACTGTAAACAATCAAGCAACACACCAATATACTATTGTATCACTTAAACAGTAACACGCTCGAACTGCAAATATTTTTACCAAGCTCAAACAACAACTATCACATAAATAAGAAGCTCCTACCATCCATATACTCAAATATCTTGGCAACACGAAACGGGAACAAAAAGCATTTTGCTAAGGCTTACGCGACCTAACGCCATGTATTGAACGTCCCATCGAGACTAGCTAGCCTTCCAATATGCAACTATCAACTTACACCCAATACCGTAAAATAAAGGAGAACAAAAACGACCCGCTAATACCAATAGAAATTACGTCTAATCCTAACACACCACACCTCACATTAAAACTGTATATCTCAACATTATCCACTCCCACTACACTAATAAACTACTCTCAATATGCCACAATAGACATATATACTTATATAATATTATCATCATATATCTATATAATAGCTACCTAATATTTACCTATAACACTTCTGTGACACCCACCCTTCATACTACTAACACAACTCAAATACCCCTATCTACTAAAACACTATAACTATCCTAATCCATAACCTCTCACTACTATCTATTATATCTGTAAGGTAACTCAGTAATCATCATACTAAAAATAAATTAACCTCTAACCGATAACAATATAGACAACACATCAATACATCCGACACTACCATGAGAAATCTAAGAGATTTACACACACCTAGTGATACCCACCCCACTATCTACTATATTATATTCATAATTCACTCCATATCCTCACCCATACACCCAAACTACAATAATCTATATACTATACTAAATAATAATTGATTATTATCACTTATTAATAAATATCACACATAACTTCATTACTATTAATCTACAATTTTAACTATTCCAACTCATTATCAATCTAATTATCCAACATTATTACAATTTAATCACTCACACCCAACATATCAATAAATACTACTCGAACATCATAGATTCAACTGCATATCACTCTACGCCTATCTCAATCTAATCATCATCTAACTCATATTCAAATACCTAATTAACATCACTCCCAACCTCATTCAACTCACTATATCTCTCGTACACACCAACTCCCACCTGCGCCGACAAAAAAAGATCCCCATAGCCAGCCCTTTTCTCAGTCCGTCTCACACATCAAGATATCCCCTACACTGCGTAATTAATTTACTCTATACTAAAGCATATCTATGTATATTTAGTGAATAACGTTATTTTTTTTAAGATTATTATATTATTATGAATTATTAATACGAAATTCTACTAATAACATACATCAATCAATAACATCAATTACTTACATTCAATCTATATACTTACCACCACAACCCAAACCTAATTCATAAGTTAATATAGTCACTTTCATCTTAAGCTTTATTGACCAAAACATCCTTATTAATCCGAACACATATCATAAGAATGAACACAAATACTATCTAACTATACAGAACGCAAACACAAAATTTTTACATTGGAACACCTACAAAGCCTCCCGTCCTTGTCTTATAAAAGTTACATCCAAACCAGCAATAAAACGAACACTGATTCACACCATCAAAACAATATACAAACACACAAAAACAACGACAATCCCTCTTCCAACCACTCACCAATCACCACCACACACCCCACCACAACACAACAAAGCAAAATCACATATATCCCTAAAAAACCCCAACCTACTACTAAATATACTATATTAATAAATAATAACCCATACTAAACACAACCAACCACTCAACACCAACATCTACCATATACACTAACCACAAACCACCACACTCCACCACCTCAAACACCCTACATAATAATACCCTACAACATACGAGACAAACCAAACCAATCTACACTACACCTAAAAAGGAACAACCCAACACCTACTCACCAACCCTAACATAAACATACCCCATACACCTAAACACATACCCAAACATCACAACGACCAAACCACTACCCATAAGTATATATAATTCTTCAGACTCTACGTCTAGTCTTCATCTCAGACAAATGAATCGTAGAGTATAAGATAGAATAATACACATTGACATAGAGAGACACTTAGAGAAATATCAAACACAATACAAAACCAACACTACATCTAAGTATAACGAACATCCTATCTATTTTACATATACAAAAGTATCATCCAAAGCACACACACCACTTACGCATCAACTATAAACTAACAGCTTACACAAAAGTCCAAACTGGACTCCTCACTATAGAACCTGGAATCAAAATGAAGACTAAAATTTGCTAAACCATAAACCGTTACCTAAACTCGCTCCACCCCCCTACTCTTTCGAAAAAAGAAAAATTAAGCACACAACTCGCCCTCAAGTATATACTACTGCCATAATCCACACAAAATTTCAAGATATTCGGGAAATAAAACCACGCGCACACTCTGAGTGAAAGCAGCCTAAAAGACACAAACACAACACGTACTAACTAACTCCAATGAATATCACAGAACTCAGCACTCACACTACACAGATCATCACTCAACCACAGAATTAACATTGACAACATGATACCTATCACACAAGCCCTTGACCCCCTTCAACGGAAATTAATCGAATCATTGTGCATTAAAAAACAAACCTTTCCCAAGCTTTACACAAAACTACAAGAGCGGATACCCTCTAGATCACACGCAACTACCAACAACAAACTCTAATGACAACCTACATCCCCCACACCCTTCCATTTCAGCACAACACAACAAACCACTAAAAATCGTATTCTTAATTTTCATCTTTCAAAATAATTTTTCACACAGAACCTCTGACAAAATATATTTAATTCGTTTATCTTAGAAATTTAATTAAGTCTTTCCGTACCATTCACGTCTGAACGAGATCGCTTGGAATCCGGAAACAGCTTCACAAGACTTTAATTATTATAAAAACGAATATTGTACTCCCAATACAAAACACCATATATTCTTACAACACAACACTACAAAGACATAACCCACAACACACCCATACAAACCATGTACATCACTCGCTCAACCCATATCTCATTAAAAGCAGCCCTCACCTACACAACCGCAGCAACACACCCCAACACACATATACAAACGAATATACAAAACACACACAACACAACCCAAACAACTCAAAAAAACTACCACCACCAAAGCATAAATACTAAATCAATACACACTAACTATTTTACATAATCATACCTACCAACCATAAATACTAATATCAAATAAATACAACTCCTATATATATACTATATACCAAAAAACCCTAAAAATACCCAAAACCCTACAATAAACCCTATTATATATTGACCTATAAAACTCAAATTAAAGCACTACACAACATCCTTACTCATATATACACCCTGACCTACATAACAACACTAATAAACCAATTAAGCAGAAAACCATCTAAAACCAAATACCTAATTAATTAACTCTCATTGCCCTAAACACAATATCTCATTAAAAAGGGACAGCAAATTCATAACTAGATCTAAAAGAATTACAAAAACACTACCACGCCGTAAACATTCACTACGACACACGATAAACGAACTTTAAATGCATTCAACACCGCCCTTTTTACATCATTTAGTTGGTCTAACGAATTAAAGATATACCCACGCCGCTTAACTAAATTCACCTTAACAACACCAACACCGGCACATACCCGCAAAACACCCTAAACCTCGCTAAATACCAAACATCACCCACTAAAACCATACACAAATAAAATCAACCAAAACCAGCCTAAAAAACACTCAACACCAAACCACACAACACAACAACACTCACTCACAAATCAAAATACACTACAACGCCATACCAAACTTACACGATAGAAAACCCCACCAAAAACATCAACAGACCACCAACACACACAAAACAACATAAAATCACCAACCATATAATCAACGCACCACACTACACTACTATCCACCAAAACACACAAAAACCTCAACACACTCACACACAACCATAACCTCTCACATCCACCAAACCTACCTACACTAATACTACCACCCATCACACAACATACCATTTCACCTGAATTCCAAGGCTGCGACCCAAACCCCAGGGGCAGTCGAGAAAAAAGATACGATCGATCCCCGCACTACCGGACGCTCCCGAGCTAGATTTTAAAAACAACCGACTCCCGACATCCGACTTCCCAGCAGTCGATTTTAGAACACAACCGATCCGCACTCCGACTCCCGACACTCACGACTCCGACCCCGACTCCCAATGGAAAATGGACGTGGAATATTTTTCCAAAAATACTACTACATGAACAATTCTATCAACCCCTCTTCCACAATACAACCGCATCGACTCAATACCTACATATATCGATACCACACACAACAGAACAAATCTCATCAATCGAAACACAAAATACACACAATCTTATATACAACTCTCTCAATAAAACATCACCCATAAACAATCAACATCAAACAATCAAATCAAACACTCTATTTACCCCAAACAAAAAATACGCGCACATCGATATTACGCAAGTACAACAGCGCCAAACTAAGTACACACACGCTACTATTGTTGACACACACCACAAGAAACTCCCAATATCCCCACTATACACACCACATCCCCATCAAACTACAACCAATCACCTAACTCAAAATCCACACTAACACTCACGCAAATCAATAACTATAACTAATAATAATATAATAAAATAAATAATAATAATAATAATAATAACTATATAATTAATAATAATAATAAAATATTATTTATTTCTTATTATATTTTCTTTAGTATTATTATATTTTATTACGTATTATTACTTTTATGTAAATACTTATCTAATTCTTTCAATCATATTATGTATAATACTATCATCCGACACCACAAAACAATCCACAATCTATAATCATTCCTATCACATATATTAATATATTATATACTATCATCCCATCTTATTAAATTATTATATTATTCCAATCCTCAGAATCAGCAATCATAAAATCTAACTATACCCACCCTCATAATTAGTCAATTCGACTTCCTATAATACCTACATCATAAATAACCTAATAAATAATAATAAACTATCACAATAAATAATAAATCACAATACACACATCTAAAATAATATCAACCCACATACAACCCCATAAACAACATAACATAAATCCCACTCATATATCCACTCCACCACCAAACACATAAAATTCAAATCCACCAACAACAATAATAAATAATAAATAATAATAAAATAAATAAATATATAATAATATTAATAAATAAAATTATTTATTATTATTATTATTATTATTATATTATATATTAATTATTATTATGATTATTATTATTGATATACATTATTATTAATCATCTCATAAATCATATAATTATTATCTATCTATATGAATTATCATTATATATCCAATTATGATTATATTACTAGTAAATTAATTATATTATCTATAAAATTCATGCATCACTAACTTAAATTACGTAAGTCATTAATTTTATCTCTCTCATTTGCATATCATTATATATTCAATTAATTAATAATCAAAATACATCAAAAATATACTAAATTCTAACCAATAAACTACAAAATACATAAATACACCCCACGAAGCAACACTCAACTAATACAAACTAATAATAAAATAATAATAAAACATAATTAATAAGTAATAATTTTTATTATTATTAATTATTATATTTATTATTATTACTTATTATTATTATTATAACTTATTTCATTATTATTCGTAAGTATGATTATTATTAATATCGATTATATATTAACCATATTTACTATTATTCTTAATTATTATTATTTAATTTATATATATTATTAATCTTATTACTTATTGATGAATTTCGGGGAGGTGACCACTATATATACTAACATAATATACTAAAATAACCCACCTATATAACCAACCAAACCACACACAACCTATATATATACACAAACCACATATATAATCGCACACCACACACCACCACTAAATATTATAATAAATAACTATGATTAC
>JABUQX010060941.1:20000-22500 GCA_015478945.1 Trachelipus rathkii | reverse complement strand
TCAGTTGCCATATTTTTCTTATTTTTAAGAACTTATAAAGTTGGCTCTTTTTAAGGGCGGCAAAAATAGAGCCCACATTCTGTTTAATTGAATATATTGAAATAAATATCGTACGCAGAATTTGCAGTTGGAAAAAAGATTCCTTTTGTTATTTTCTTAATTGATTACTAATTTTTTATGTATTAAACTGTTAAAAAATATTCAGATCACTTTTCTATGACAAAAATTTTACGAATTTATATTTATTTTAATGCCGATTTTAATTTGTAAATTATATACGCATCCAAATACAAATTTGACTTTTATTTCGATTCATATTTTGTAACGGTTTTTAATAAATTTCCAGATACTCGATTCGCATTTTATTAGACCATTTTCTTTTTTAACCAACCCTGTTCCCGCGCTAAGCTCTTGGTCAAATAGAAAAAGGAAGCAGAACAGCAAAAGAAAAAAAAGGTTTTCATGCTCCAGAGAGATTGTAAATTATAAATAAAGGTTTCAATTTTTCAGATGGAGAAAGAAAAATAAATCACCTTTTTCAAATCCTTTTTGTAAATCCCTCGAAGGTAGGTAGTTCAAATATATATCTATTATTTCAAAGGAACTTGTCTGGGAAATGACCTTTTTAAGAAAATTTAGGACAAAGGTGAAATTTTAAAATAAAATAAAATAAAAAACGAATTGTTATGAGATGTGTTTGGAAAGAAGGGTCGGAGATACACGTGTATATAGACAGATTATATATTTTTATGCTGTATTTATCAGAAAGAGAAAAGAGAATCTTTTGGCGAATATCTATTGATTAGAGTCAATTATATAGTATATATATATATATATTATATATATTATTATATATTATATTATATAGTATATATATATATATATTACTACTATTGTATATATATTTGTGTGTGTGTGCTGTGTGTGTGTGTAGTGTGTTAGGTGTTGTGTGTGGTGTCGGTGTCGTGTTCTGTGATCTGTATCTGTGTGTGTATTGTGGAAAATTTTTTAAAACGGAGTAAAAGGGGGTTTTGTTTTTTATCCCATTTTAATTTTTTTAAAAAATAACGAGATGTTTTATCATTAATTTAAAAGAAGAAAGAACATTAAAATTTCATAAACAACATAACAATGCAGCCTACACAAATATTCATTATTTAGTAATATCCAATTGCAAGGGTTTATCAAAATTATCGTTTATTATACACGACAAAAATATATATATATATTTTCAACCTTGTAAACAGCCTAATTACACACTAATCCATACGAGAGAGAGAGCGAGAGAGAGAGAGGAGAGAGGAGAGAGGAGGAGAGGAGAGGAGAGAGGAGAGAGAGAGAGAGAGAGAGAGAGAGAGAGATGAGAGAGGAGAGAGAGATGAGAGAGCTGCATAACCTGACTACACTGGGGATTTGTCAAGTAAGTTTGGCAACCCTGACCGTCGTCAGTGAGTGTGTATTTCTGTTGGTTCTCTCGTGGTTATCTTGAAAGGTAGATGGTTAGGTTGGTGTTATATATAGAGTAATTATTATATATATATATATATAATATATATATATTATAGTATATTATATATATATAATATATATATATAATATATATATACTATATATATATTATATTATATACTAATATCATATAGTATATATATATAATATTTTCTTGCAGCATTTTTCAATCATTCGTTTTATATGTTGTAATATCGCAACAAAACACTAAAAATGCATCGTAACAAGTCTTGGGCACCTCACATTTGCCGCAATACCAGTTCATTAACTTTTGGGGTTGACTATATAAAAAGGCATTCAGTGCGGTGTGCAATCCTAATGATCTGGCGGGTGACTATAAATCATACAGAATGACTGCTATTTTTTTTGTTCCTCCGCTACAGCATGATATGTCGAGAAAAAAGAAGTGAATGGTGAAATATCCTAACTTCATCTGCTGTCCGGCCAGTTCCACATGAAGATGATCTGCCAGTACCTCAGCTCTTCCTGAGGAGAGTACCAACTTCAGACTGATGTTGATGAAAAACGGATAGTACAAGGAAGGAAACACCTAAACCTTCAACATCGTAGAGTCCTGATTTTCCACCAGAAGACCCAGATGAGCAACACAAGCTTACTCAGGGTGAAGTAGGTGATCTAAATCGAGATCTGGATCTCCCAAAGGACAAAACAAAAGTTCTGGTATCAAGACTGCAACAGGGGAATCTTTTCCAATCTCATGTGAAAGTGGCTCTGCATAGATGTATGGAAAATGATTTTATATTATACTTCAAGAAAGTGAATAACATTGTTTTGTTGTAACGTGAACTGTTTGATAACGTCATTTAAACTTACTGTACAATCCAAAAGAGTGAAGACTTTTTAAAGACTCATCAAAACGGAGTTTAAAAACTGCTTTGCAGTACAATCGTAATTCACTTCCTTCTATTCCTTTAGGCCATTCTGACCATGTAAAGGAAACATATGAAAATAATTCTGGGATCAATCATGT
>JABUQX010060941.1:0-2500 GCA_015478945.1 Trachelipus rathkii | reverse complement strand
ATACTTCCAACTTCTTCCTGGACCTGGCATTCAACCCCCACGTTTCACACCCATACAACACCGCTGGTACACAAATTTTTTCAAACATACTTATCTTAACTTTCTGTGATAGATCCCCCCCTTTCCATATTTCTCTCAGACCACTCAAAGCTCTCATTGCTTCTCCTACTCTATGTTCTATCTCCTCTTTCATCCCTCCCCCTACCCAAATCCATTCCTAAATATCTAAAAATCTTTACTTCTTCCAATACTACACCCCCCACTCTACCTCCCCCCCCCCCCCCTCCTCTCTTTCCTCCTCCTCAAACACTAACACTTTACTCTTACCTGGATTTATTTTAAGCCCCTTTTGTCCACACATTCTCTCAAACTCCCTCACCAAATACCTCAACCCTTCCGCGCTCTTCGCCACTAGGACAGTATCATCCGCAAACAGTATCATGTTCACTTCCCTTCTATCATTCCCATTCATCAATTCCACCCCCCCTCCCCTCCCTCACCATTCCTCTGCAAACACTCTCCATAAACAAATTGAATAATACGGCGACATTACGCCTCAATCCACACACCATCCCAAACATCTCACTCTCCTCCTAACACTCTCACACACATTCTACTATTCCTATAAAAGGATACCTTTACCTAATTTACCCCCACTCCATTTTCCTCCAACACCCTCCACAATTCACCCCTCTTCACTCTATCATATGCTTTCTCTAAATCTAAAAAACACCCATACACTTTCCCTTTCCTCTCTATGCTTTTCTCCACAAGCATCTTTAGTGTAAACACTTGGTCCACACACCCTCTTCCCTCCCTAAATCCTCCTTTCTTCCCCCATTCTCCCCTCCGTTAAACCTCTTACTCTCTCAATCAGTATTCTTCCATACACTTTCCCTACCACATAAAGTATATACCTCTATAATTTCCACATTCCATCCTATCCCCTTTCCCCTTATACAGGGGAACCAAACAACCATCCTCCCAATCCTGTGGTACCTCACCACTCCTCCAACATATATTATATAACCTATACAGCCATTCCTTCACCCCTATACCTCCCTTCTGCAACATTTCCATTCTCACTCCATCCAGACCTGCGGACTTCCCTTTTTTTCCTTTATTCAAGGCCCTAATAATTTCCTCCATTTGTATTTCATCCTCCCCCTCCCTCCCCACTTCATTCCCCATCCTCACCTCCTGCCTATCTTCCTCCCCTACCCCACCCACTTCCTTCCATAGTCCACTACCTCTTCCTCACCCTCCTCTCCTCCTATCCATTCCCCATCTCCTCCCTTAATCCTCTCCCCAACCCCCTCCTTCTTCTTCCTTTTTTATTAACTTCTTTCCAGAACATCTTACTCCCCCGATTCAAAATTTTTCGTCACTTTTCTACACCATTCCTCTTTTGCTCTTCTCTTCGCCCTCTCCACCGCCCTCTTTGCTTCCACTCTAACCCTTCTATATTCCTCCCAACTATCTTCTCTCCTACTTCCCAACCATTTCACATAAACCTCCTTTTTCCTTTTCACCACCTCCCTCCCCTCCTCACTCCCACATTCACTATTCATCCTTTTTACTCCATATATATATATATATATATATATATATATATATATATATATATATATATATATATATATATATATATATATATATATATATATATATATATATATATATATAGAATTCCACAGAAAAGAGGTAGCCAGAAAGTATGTACACTGCGAACAAGTCTGGATTTGTAATTCGTGTTAAAGCACTGCGCCCCTGGTGATACGAGGGCGTCGTTAGGGGTGGTGGTATATGAGTGGACAATTCCCTAGCATTTACCGCTGTGTGGTACATTTGGAAAAGAGAAAAGGCTCCAGCATCGTCTCAATAAAAGAAGGTAAAATAAACTGGAAAGTACAGAACAGTTTATGAGTCTTTTAACTTTTGACTGTGCCGGATGAAACTAGAGGCACCCAGATATGAAAGCAGTATTCCATACAAGAACGGATGTGATCATTGTATAGTTGGAGTAACTGAGAAGAGGAAAAAAAGGTCTCGCAGTCTAAACAGAACTACCAACTTCTTTGTATCTTCCCTAGCAACCATTGTAATGTGAGGTTTCCAAGACAATATTTTTGTTTATGTTAAAGCCAAGAATGTTTATGCGCTCTTCCAACACTGAGGAAAATAGTAGTATTGACTATTGAGGCACACTCCCTTAAAACTAGGGAAGGAATTAATGCTATACGGGCTGCTCGCCTTCCTAACGTTCATATATTTTAGGAACCCATGCATCCGACCAAATACAATCACAGGTAAAAGCATGGAACACCTAGAAGGAGGAGGAGGAGGATTTGTCAGAGTCGTCCAGGATTGAATTAAAGGAAACAGGAGGCCAACGAGATTGGCTTTTTCAGTTGGAGTATTAGCAGCAGAACCATCAGAATAAATAAAAAGAGAAAAGGCAAATTTACACAAGTTGCTAGAGATGTTTTGGCGGAAGGCC
>JABUQX010060940.1:0-15000 GCA_015478945.1 Trachelipus rathkii | reverse complement strand
ATATGAAAAGGAGAAAGAGTGGAAAGAGGAATAGGATGAGGAAGATGAAGAAAAGGAGAAATATTAGGAAGAAGAAGTGGAGGAGAATAAAAAGGAATAGGAGGAAGAAAAGAAAAACAAAGATGTTGAAAGAGGAGGAAAAGAGAATAAAAAGGAAATGGTAGGATAAAAAAAAAGAAAAGAATAAGAGGGGGAAGGAGGGAGAAAAGAAAGAGGAAATATGAGGAAGAAGAAAAAAAGAGGAGTAAGAGGAAGGAAAAAAAGAGGAGAATAAAAATGAATAAGATGAAAAAGAATTTCTAAGGAGTATTTTGAAGACAACCGCTAAAATGCAGATAAGAATAAACAAAGCGATTAAGGCTTGAACCATAAAGGATAAGATTGCGTGGAAAATAAGTGATATGTGCTCTCCTCAAAAAAAGGAGTTATGGGATTAAAGAGCTCAGAAGTGTAGGGCCCATTATAAAGGCGACAATATAAATAGAGTAAATAGAGTAAATAGAGTACAAAAGTATGGAAAATATTGGGGAGATTATGAGAAAAGGAAAAAGGCAATAGCTCTTATAGCAACTGGAACTGTCTAAAGTAAGTTTGAAGGCATAGAATACGTAAAGGATTTCGATCTGGACGTCAATTGAAAGGTAAAAAAAGAAAAAAGTGTCAATTTTTAGGTCACTTCATGAGGTCGCATAAAGATGCCACATATACGTGTGTGTGTGCTGTGTGTGTGTGTGTGTGTGTGTGTCCGTGTGTGTGTGTGTGTGTGTGTGTGTGTGTGTGTGTGTGTGTGTGTACTGCGTGCGCGTGGTAAGAGTAAGATTCAGTTGGACGAATATTCTTTGCATTAAACTTTTAACGTTTTCTTTATCAATAACTCATAAACTATCGCACTTTTCCCGCCCATCTTTTTATGTATATATTTACCCTCGATAAACCGATATCGATAAAATATCAATGGAATCTATGATATCTCGAAATTTCATAATCTTTCTTCCTTATATATCGATAAAAGTGCGGTATTATTCCTGCCTATCCTTGTGAAGATGTCCTTGAGATATTCATTCTTCGCAGGATATCTGCCTTTTGCTATTTTGTCATTCATAGATTAGATAAAAATGGACGAAATCACGGAAGTTAGCGATTAATCTTTTTAAAATGTTACTTTTTAAACTAAACTTGGAATAATAATTAGCGATTATTTATAGTAACGCAAGGAAATATATATTTACTTATGTTATTAATTAAAAACAAATTAGAATCGATATTTCCTTTAAAAGTATGGATATTTTAGTATTTTCATTTATCAAGAAGATAATAGTATCGATATTTCCTCAAAGAGTATATATATTTTACTATTTCCATTAATCAAGAAGATAATAGTATCGATATTTCCTCAAAGAGTATCGATATTTTGCTAAATTCGTGATCTTTCAAAGACATATAAGTATCACAATTAGGACACTTTTTAATTTTAGCAATGCATTATGATTATATTAAAACTGTCGGAGAATATTTAAAATTAAAACTATAATATTTTCATAACCCGTGCAGAAAGAAGAGGTATCATCGGATTATGCACTACCACCATAATATAAGTTAGGTCTCGATTTAGGACCCTGCTAGTTCAGGTTATGTATTTGAACTATTTTACAAATATGTTTCCACTCTAAAGGACTTCAAGTTTCTAAAGCCATGTCTCCACCACAGTGCTTTAAATCCTGGTCATGCATCATGGTCATGGTCACTATCTTTAACAACCATTAAAATCAATTGTATTTTGAATTTTTCACCTAACATAGACAGAACAAGTTTTTGACAATTGAAAAAGTATCCACTCAGTCTTGAGTTTTTGAAAATAAAGGTTTATCCTGAACAGCTTTTGCTTCCCTTTTCTTTTTAACAATTGCAGCAATGTCTGAGATGATAGCGTTTTATAAATGTCGCCATTAATTTAAAAAGACTCCAATACAGATGTACTTGTGGACCCCATTCGAGTACAACAGGTATTTAGGTAGGACTCTTTTTGCATGATCGAAACTGAACTGTTTCCCATTAACTGTGCCAACTATTTCATAATTGACAAATTAAGTACTTTTTATCATCAGAGTGGGTAATATATTCAAAACATTACATTAGGTGTTTTCGGATTATTGTTTAGTTACATGATTTTTCTCAAGGACTATAATAACTTAACTTAATTAAAGTTATCTATAGAAGTTTTAGAATAATTTCTAATCGTTGGAAATTATAAATGTCACAAAATTTTCTTCTCTGAAAAAGAAAAATATATACTATTATATATATATACTATATTATATATATACCTATATATATATATATATATTATATATATATAATATATATATATATTATATATATACTATATATATTATATCAATATATAATACTATCAATTATTGAAATATTGGAATATAAGAAATTTTGGAGGTTTGATCTCCTAATTATTAAAGAATATATCTATTATATATATATTATATATATTATATATATTATATTGATATATATATAATATATCATATAATATATAATAATATATATATATATTTATAGTATATATCATATCATATATATAGTATAACACCAAACGCTAATTAAAAAAAAGGTAATGTTAATTATATGGTATTTTCTGGTGTCGGCTCTGCCTCATTTTTGCTGCTCCGACTCCGGCTCCGGCCTTCCAGTCACCTTAAAACCTTACGATTCCGACTCCCGACGGCTCCGGCTCCAGGTCCCCCAAAACCTTGCGTCTCCGGCTCCACTCCCACAAAACCTTACGGTTCCGACTCCGGCTCACCCAAAACCTTGCGTCTCCGGCTCCACCATCCCGGCTCCGACTCCGGCTCTCCAACCCTGTCGTCTTGCTATATATATATATATAAAATATATATATATATATATATATATATATATATATATATATATATATATATATATATATATTATAATTATATATATATATATATATATATATATATAAAATTAAATTTATAGTTATTTAATTTATTGAATTTTATATATTAAATATATACTATTATATTCATATAATATATAATATGCGCTACGTATTGAATTTACGGAAATAAATTCTTGTGCTAATCTACTAAGTTTCTTCTGTGAGATGAATGGTAACGGAAAGGAAAATCTACTAAAAATTTATTTATTCATTACTATGCTTTTCTCAATTTAAAATTTGTAAGAAAGATTTAACATTTTGCTTTAAATATAAATTATTTAAGATTTTCGGTAAGATTATGCAGTTATAAAATGCTTACCGAACAATTTATTTTAAATCAAAATATACATTTTTTTAATGCTGAAATTATAACAATTACAGAATCAGAATCTACGCTGCGTTAACATTTTGACAAGTTTTAGATTTGTCGTCTGCCAGAATTATTAATATCTAATATATATATATAATATATATATAACTAATATATATATAGTATATATAATATATATAATATATAATATATATATATAATATTATATAATAGTATAGTATAATAGTATATATATATATATATAATATATATATATTATATATACTAGTACATATATAGGTCCTAGCGCAGGTGGTCGAATCTGAACCTACTCACCTTTAAAACTAATACTAAAACCTATCGCAATCTTTTTTATAAAGGCAAAAATCTACACCCATGATAGATAGGACCAGGGAGTTGCTCTAATATTGAAAAAATCGATAAAAAAAAAGTAAATTTTTTGTTTTTATCCAAAAATCAGCGCGCTTCCAAGCCAAGAAACTGTCTCCTTAACCGGAGCCCCACAGAAACGTTTCACCAGCCCCACAAAATTTAATTTTCTAAAACATTTTCTTATGGAAAAAAAACAATTTTGGATAGTATGCAGAAGTTGGTGGATCTTGACAAAAATAATTCATAGGTTAGCATGAAAAGAGAAAATAATAAGAGCTTTGGAGAAATGAGTATTAAAGCCTGGGCGCGTATAGTGAAATTTCAGATTGGCATCATGTAAAACTAATCTCCCATGCCATATTCTTCTTATTCAATTTTTTGTTTTACCGTTTATCATTTGCTGAAACAAGTATTATATTAATTCACCATCCATCACTGTCAAGAGTCGAGTTGGCGAGAGCCCCTCAGTAAAAATATTTTTTGGTATTCATGTATTTCCTAGTGAGGCACTAGCTGACCTTTTATTTAACCTTTTAACCTTTTTCCAAAAAACAAAACACTACATTAAAAAAAAACATCTTTTTTAAAACTTCGCATTTTAATAGAATTCTCGCCACATTACTGAAGAGATTTTTCTTTTAAAAAAGCTACTTTCATTTCTCATGATTTTCTTTCACAACAAAATTAAATCCATTTAATAAAGATTATGGTCCTAGACGTATGGTGCCAAAACTTATATTATATTTCATATATATATATAATATATATATATTATATATATACTATATATAATATATATATATAATATATATATGATATAGTATATATATATATATATATATATATCATATACTAATATATATATATATATATATATATATATAATGCGATTTTCTTCATGGAAAATACTGGTTCATTCAAAACATGAACTTACATTAACGAGCTAGAGGGAGTTAAAGGATAAAATTGTCGAAAACGGTGATGTATATGACCCAATCTAAATGATCTATTAGTTCACATATAATTTAAGTTACTCATCAGCTCATATGCCTTTTATTAAAAGTTATCTGCCTCCGTGGCGCAATCGGTTAGCGCGTTCGGCTGTTAACCGAAAGGTTGGTGGTTCGAGTCCACCCGGTGGCGGTAATTTTTAATAGATATATATATATATATATATAATGCCGCAAGTATTCCATTTATTGAATTTACGAATAAATTCCTTTGCCTTATTATCAGTTCTTTTGTGACTGGTGGAAACGGAGAGGAAAATCTACTACAAATTTATTTATTCCTTACTATGCTTTTCGCAATTTAAAATTTTTAATAAATATTAAACATTTTGCTTAAATACAAATTATTTAAGATTTTCTTTAAGATTATGCAGTTATAAAATGATTACCGAACAATTTATTTTAAATCAAAATATACATTTTTTTAATGCTGAAATTATAACAATTACAGAATCAGAATCTACGCTGGTTATAATTTTGAAGTTTTAGATATTGCTCTGCCAGATTATTTATATTCTAATATATATATATATATATATATATACTATATATATATATAATATATATTATACTATATATATATGTATTATCATATTATTAATTATATACTTATTATTCATATATATATATATATATATATAATATATATATATATATATATATATAAGGTCCTAGCCAGGTTGGATCGAGATCTGAACCTACTCAATTTAAAATATTTAAACTATCGAAATCTTTTTACAAAGCAAAAATTACACCATGATGTAGAAAGGGATTTTTCTAATCATGAAATTGATAAAAAAAAAGTGAAATTTTTTGTTTTTATTCTAAAAAATTAGGGTTCGACAAGTACTGTCTCCTTAACCGGAGCCCCACAGAAACGTTTCACCAGCTCACAAAATTTAATTTTCTAAACATTTTTCTATTGGGAAAATTAAAAATTTGCATTATATGATTTTCATGAAACTCACATAAATACTTAAAATGAGCTGGAGCTTCGAGAAATGAGTATTAAAACATTTGTGATATATTCAAATTTCATATTTGCACCTTGTAAAACTAATCTCCCTGCCATATTCTTCTTATTTTAATTTTTTTTTTTACGTTTATCATTGTGCTGAAACAATATTTATATTAATTCACCAGTCACTCAACTGACGTCAAGGATACGAATGACGAAGCCCATAGTAAAAAAATGTTTCTATAGTCACGTAGTTTGGCATAGTGGGCTTCTGCCTGAATTATTAACCTTTTTCTAAATAAAATATTTTGCAAAAAAATTTTTAAAATCGCATTTTAATAGATTTTCGCGTGACTGTAAATATTCTTTCATAAATGCTCATTTTCTCATATTTTTTGAAATTTTAATTAAAATCGGCAAAGGCGTTTGGTTTTATATTGATATATATATATATATATATATATATATATATATATATTATATATATATATTATATATATATATATATTATATATATGTATATATATATACTATATATATATATATATATATATGTATATTACTTATATAATATCATATATTATATATATATATTATATATATTTATTATATATATATATATTATATATATATATAATATATATAGTATTATATTATAAATATATATATATATATATATATATATATAATATAGGGAAAGATGTATTTCTTTAACAGCAAAAATTTCTCTATACTTATTATCTCAATATCTCAAAAACTACAATAGATACAGGGAAAAGGAATACATTGTTGGAATGCTGGACCAATTTTTTTTCGGAAAAATATTAAAAAAAAAAAAAAAAAAAAAAAAAAATCTCAAAAACTACCATAGCTATTTTTTTATGCTTTCTTTTTTTTTTTACTAAAGAATACCCCAGAGGTATACCGCACCGATGGCAGAAGTAGGGGTCTTTCGGCCTTCCGGGGAACTACGGGGTAGGACTAACTATCCCCCCCCTCCGCGGGAGGGTCTCCGCGAACCCCGCTCTTTGGGTATTTTGGGTGGTCGCGTTGGTTCCTCCGCCCCTCCCCCTACGGGGTATGAAAACGTCCCCCCCTGTGTCCCCCGTCGGCTCGAAGCCCCTAAAATTGCCGTGAATACCTTTACAAATGAATACTATTTATATATATATATACTTATATATAATATATATACTATATAAATTATATATATATACATATATATATATAAATATATATATATATATATATAATATATAATATATTATATATATATAATGATATATATATATCTATGTCCCCTGCTTCTAAAAAAAAAATTTCCCATATTTATTTTATTTATTTATTATTTTTTTTTATTATTTCCTAAACTAAAATTTTACCAGGATTCCAAAAATGTATTTCCTTTTCGCTGTAGCTATTAGTTTTTTTCGAGATATGATGTTTTTTTTTTTTTTTTTTTTTTTCATCTTTTTCGCACTAAAATTGGCACAGCATTCCAGAAATGTATATCACTTTTCCCTTGATAGGATTAGCTTGAAGATTTTGGAACGATACTCTTTGATTGAAAAAATGATATTTTCTGTTAATGAACTACCATAGACAAGGCCAATATACTATATATATATAATAATAATATACTATATATAATATATATATAGTAATATATATATATATATATACTACTGATATTATTTATATATATATATATATATTATGGCGATTTTCTTCAAGAAACATACTGGCATATCATCCCGAACATCGAACTTACTCATTACCAAGCTAGAGGAGGCTAAAACGATAAAATTGTGTCGAAAACGGTGATGTTATCATGACTTAATCTAACATGATTTATCAATTCACATATATAATTTTAAGTAGTAACAATACAATGAAAAATAATTGTAAATCATTAATAAAGTGGCGCAATCGGTTAGCGCGTTCCGTTGTTCCCCGAAAGGTTGGTGGTTCGAGTCCACCCGGTGGCGTTAATTTATATATATATATACTATATATATATATATATATATATATATATTTATATATATATATATATATATAATATATAAGCAGCCTAAGTATGAATTTAGGAATAAAATTCCTTTGCAATATTAGTTCTTCTTGTGAGTGTTGGGAAACTGGCAAAAGAAAAATATACTAAAAATTATTTATTCATTACTATTTGTTTCCCAAGTTAACAATTTTTAATAAATATTAAAAATTAGCTAGAAATATTAAAAGTATTATAGAAGTGGGCATATTATTCTTTATCATTATTTGTAATAATTCTTTACTTGAAATATACACACATTTTTTTTTTTTACATTGATGAAATCTATAACAAATTACATTGCATAGAAAGATATAAACTATAATGCAATTTTTAGATTTTCCTCTGCCCAGCATATTATATCTAATTATAATATATATTATTTATATTATATATATATATATATATATTATATATATATATATAATATATATATATATATATATATAATATATATTATATATACTATATATACTATTATATATATAATATATATAATATAGTGTATACCTAATATATATATATATATAGAGTTCTAGCCAGGGTTTTGTCGAAATCTGAACCGCTAACTCCAAATTAAAATATTTAAACTATCGAAATCCCCTTTTTAATTAAAGCAAAAAGAACACCATGATTGTAGGGAGGAGAGAGGATTTTTCTATAATGACAATGATTTAAAACAAAGTGAAATTTTGGTTTTCATTCCAAAATCAGGGGTCTCGACAATAACTGTCTCCCATGTAACCCGGAGCATCACAGAAACGTTTTACCACGCCTCCTTTTTAGATTTTCCCTAAACATTTTCCTTGATTTCTATCTTGCTCTACAACGATTTTTCATGGAATCTACATAAATACTTAAAATGAGCTGAAAAGGAAAAATTAATAAGTTAAGTTCTTATTCTCCGATTATAAACAATTTGTGATATATTCAAATTTCATATTTGCACCATGTAAAGCTAATCTTCCTGCCATATTCTTCTTATTTCAATTTTTTTTCTTTTACGTTTATAATTGTGCTGAAACAATATTATATTAATTCAAAATCACTCACTGGTCAAGGGTACGAGTGGCGAAGCAATAGTAAAAAATGTTTCTATATCACGTATTTGCATAGTGGGCTCTGCTGAATTTTATTAACCTTTTTCTAAATAAAAATTTCTTGAAAAAACATTTTTCAAAATAGCATTTTAATAAATTCTTGCTCCGGCGGGACAGTAATCAAAACGATCTCGATGACTTTATTTAATAATATTATTAGCAATTTCATTTAAAAAATTAAGAGCCAAGAGGCGCATTGATTTGAACTATATATAATATATATATATATATATATATATATATACTATATATCATATATATATATTTATATATATAGTATATATATCTATATAAATAATTATTAAGTATTATATAATATAATATATATTAGCTATATATAATGCGATTTTCTTCAAGGAAAATACTGGATCATTCCGAACATAAACTTACATTACCGAGCTAGAGGGGTTAAAGATAAAATTGTCGAAAACTGTGATGTGTATGACCCAATCTAAATGATCTAACAATTCACATATAATTTAAGTTACTCTACATCAGCCTCATCATACCCTTTTATTAAGAGTTATCTGCTCCGTGGCACAACATTAGGTATAGCGCGGTTTCGAGCCTAAATAACGAGAAAGGTTGGTCTGGTTCGAGTCCACCGGTGCGCGGCTAAAAATAGCTATATATATAATATAATAGATACTATATATTAATATTATACTAATATATATATATATAATATGCCGCTAAAAGTATTGAATTTAGGAATAAATTCCTTTGTTAATTATAAGTTCTTCTGTGTGTGGTGGAAACGGAAAGGAAAATCTACTAAAAATTTATTTATTCATTACTATGCTTTTCACAATTTAAAATTTTTAATAAATATTTAACATTTTGCTTTAAATATAAATTATTTAAGATTTTCGGTAAGATTATGCAGTTATAAAATGCTTACCGAACAATTTATTTTAAATCAAAATATACATTTTTTTAATGCTGAAATTATAACAATTACAGAATCAGAATCTACGCTGGTTAACATTTTGAAGATTAAGATTTCCAGCTGCCAGCATTATTTATCTTCTTAATCCATATACTATATATATATATATACTAGTATATTATATAATATTATATTATATACTATATATATTATTTACTATATACTATATAATATATATATATATATATATATATATATATTATATATAATATATAGTATATAATATATATAAAATATATATATATATATATATATTATAATATCTTATATATATATATTTATATAGTATATATATACTATATATTTATATATATATATATATATATATATATATATATATATATAAGGTCCTAGCCTGGTTTGGTCGAAATCTGAACCTACTCAATTTAAAATATTTAAATCTATCGAAAAATTTTTTTTTTTCTCGTTTTTTAAAGAACAATAGAGATCATTGTGCCTAGGAAGGATTTTTCTAATAATGAAAATGATAAAAAAAAAAAAGAGTGAAATTTTTTGTTTTTGTTCCAAAAATCAGGGTTCGGCAACTACTGTCTCCTTAACTGGAGCCCCCCAGAAACGTTTTACCAGCCCACAAAATTTAATTTTCTAAACATTTTTCTATGGAAAAAATTAAAAATTTGCATTTTAAGATTTTCATGAATCTCACATAAATACTTAAAATGAGCTGAAAAGAAAAATAATAAGAGCTTCGAGAAATGAGTATTAAAACATTTGCAATATATTCAAATTTCATATTTGCACCATGTAAAACTAATCTCCCTGCCATATTCTTCTTATTTCAATTTTTTTTTACGTTTATCATTGTGCTGAAACAATATTATATTAATTCACCATCACTCACTGGTCAAGGGTACGAGTGGCGAAGCCCTAGTAAAAAATTTTTTATATCACGTATTTGCCTAGTGGGCTCTGCTGAATTTTATTAACCATTTTAACCTTTTTCTAAAAAAAAAAAATTCTTGTAAAAACATTTTTTAAAAATCTCCCATATGCCTAGGTTATGTCTTGATTTTGATATGGAACAGTTTCTTAACCATTGTCGTATGACAAAGCCACCTTATGAGTGTCCTCATGCATCATGTGGTCGTGTATACAGGAGTTTAGCTGGAATACAAAACCACATGACATCATTTGACCATGAGAATCCACCTTCTAATTTAGGAACCCCAAAGAATGGTAAGCTTTATGTGCATGTTTTCTTTTTTTATGGTAAAAAATATTTTTAGGGCCTAGTAGGTCCCGAGGGGTGAAAATGAAAGAGGTAAAAAACGAAAAAAAACAATTTTGTAGTACCAAAATAAGGAAGAATAAAATTTTTTTAAAATTTTCAATTTATCAATTATAAAATGTTAATACATCAATTAAAAAGCTACCTTTCCATGTAGATTCTTACTGTATGTATAATGAAATTCTGAAATACGATAATCAAAGCAATAGTTATAAAAAAATGGACAAAAGTTTGGGGAAAAAATAGGAAATTTTTCTCACTGATGACAAACTATTACCACGCATCATATGCTCTCTACTCAAAACCAATGTATTAAAAGCTATAGCTAACAAAGGTTTTGTTCCATTTCATTATGTAGGATTTGTCTATTTTGTATCGACTAACGTTACATAACATCTTACCGAGTACAATATTAAAAACAAAAAAATGAAAAAAAGGACAAGAGTGGATGGATGGGAAAATTTGTCAAAAAATTTTAAAGGATTGAAGTTTGTTTAGCTACGGTTGAAACAAGACGTCGGATCAAAACCCCTTCATTGTAGATATAACTGTAATATCCTAAGCGCGGTATATACCTATATATTATATATACTTAATATATATGATATCTCAAGTATACTACTAATATATATATTAATTTATTATATTTATTTAGCTAAATATATATATTATATACATATATACGTAGTATATGATTATATATATACTCATATATATATATCTGTAATAATATATATATATATATATTATAGCTATATACATAATATATATATATACTATATATATACTCTACTATATATAGTTATACTATATATATGTATATATATATATATATATATATAGTATATAATATGATATAATAAACTATAATATACTATAGGTATCTATATATATTAGGGAGTGGGCCGGATATCCGGCAACTATCCGTTATCCGGCCTATCCGGCCAAGTTTTTTTGACTATCCGGTATCGGCCGGATAACCGACCGGATATTTACTTCCCTAGTAGGTTCTTTCCTCGTTGAAAAATTCCAAAATAATTGATTATATATATGTATTCTTAAATACAGTATATATATAATATACTATCTATATATAACTACTATATATAATATACTATTATATATATATATCTAGTATATAAAAAAAACTATTATATCGTATATATAGTTATATATATATAGATATACCTATATATATATATAATATATATATATACTACATTATATTCACTATACTTATCTCTATATATATACTATATAGTATATACTATATATATATATATATTATATATATATATATATATATATATATATACTATATATATACGTACTATATATATATACTATATACTTGTTTATATTTTCGATGTTGGCGGTACCAATGTTATATTATTTTATTCATTCCATTTATGTTTACTGTTACAATACATTTTATCTGAAAATTGGTGGCTACACGTTTCATAAAGTATATTCATTATAACTTAGCTTAAGAAAATTTGTATAAAGAAAAATTTAAAAATTGAAATTAATATCAAACTTTCATTGATAGATTTATTCATTTAATGTTTTAATTAATATTACTTATTACCAAAAACTTTAATAAATAGCGAATGCAAAAAAAATACCTACTTTTTTCCATTGGTTTATACGCTCTACTTGAATCCCGCTACTTGTTGCCTGCCAGAGGTAGCAAAGATGGCCACAAATGTTTGTGGACTATAAATTTCTGCATTCCACTGAAATTCCCAACAAATAAACCTTAGGGCTAGTCCTCTAATTGCGGAATGATATAGGCATATCCGCTAACTGCGTCAATTTCCCAGACCACTTTTTCACAATTATCGCACAATAGCATTTACGCATTTAATTGCTTTGCCGGTACTTCCCGAACATTTTCAAATTATCGCTGAATAGCAATTTACGCAAGTTTATTTGTATTCCACAATTGCGCGGATTGCGAGGACTTAGAATTGCGGGGGAACGCGCCCACCTTACTACCGTATCGTAATATATATTATATATTATAGGTCTACAGAGGGTATACTAGCCGCTAGTAGTATATATATATCTATATATACTATCATATATAACTATTAGTATATATAATAATATAACTATACTATATATATAATAATATCTTATATATATATAGACTATGGTAAAAGTTACTTAAACGCCCACACGGAGCGGACTCGGATCAAATAAAATTGTTTTTCACAGTTTTAGAACTTGTTCGTAAAAGGACGTTCTTAGCGCGGTCGAAAGCAATAAGAAACAAAAAAAAAAAAAAAAACAATGATATCTCAAAAACTACAAACTACAGGCGAAAAGGAATAACTTTTTGGAATCCTGGTAAATTGTAAGGAAATGTAAATTAAAGAATACCCCATACAGGGCTTAAATACCGCACCGATGGCAAGTGTCGGGGGTCTCTCGGCCCTTCGGGGAACTACGGGTTAGACTATTTCCCACCCTCCGTTCGCGAGGGTCTCCCAGCGTAGGGACCCCGACCGGAGGCTGGGAATTTTTGCCGCGGCCACGGGCCGGGCGCTCTACACTTTAGCGGCCCCGGGGCGGGGCCAGGCCAGTTAGCTAAAATATAGAAAATTGTAAGTTCAAAAACACTCGAAAGTCTTAAAACTTAGGATGAAAATTAGAATATAAAAAAAGTTTCACATAAAGTTAATACTGCTTAAATTATAAAAAAGCGAGATACATTTAATTAATTCAATTAAATAAATATTTTCCGAAAAGAGAGTGTTTTTTGAGAACAAGATACATAGTCCTATAATTAGAATTCTTGATTTGTGTATGATAACCTAATAACAGTATGAATAAATATGTATAGTCATATAATATACACACTACTATATATATATATTAGCACGGTATATGATATATATTATATATATTGATATTATCATATATATATAACTATTACTTATATTATTATCATGAATGACTGTTATTTCTATAGCGTTATACATCTGTATATAACACTATACTATATGATATCGCTAGTGCAGCCTATAATACTAATAGCTATAAATCACCTATTTATATTACTATATATATATATATGATATATATATAGTATATCATAGCTATATATAAATATATAGTAGATATATATATTTTAAGAAGTACTACGCTTTACTCGTCCAATGTGCATATATTTACTTTAAGCGAGAGAGAAGCCCCTTGAGATCTTTTTTAGCATATTATGCCTTTACCTGTCCATGTTTTATTACCTTAAAGTCATCAGAAATTTAAAAACATTGGTAAATCAGCACCTTTTTTTGTACAAATATAATTTTCTAAAAGGAAAGCTTAATTTCGCTCGCCCGACACGCGAGACCCTCGTTCAGGGCTAAGGCGACTGGGATTTTCTTTTCTTGTCATCTTCGATCAGTTCAAGGGTGTTGCAGTGGTCTGGCTATTTTCTTCCGATGGTGTCTGCTTATGAAATATTTTGTCATGTTTCAGATATTCATCTTTGATAGCATGAACAACGAGTCTGTGATCTCCTTTAACTCACCCGCGCGGATGCTCCGCTATCAATTGTAGTATGTCTGGACGTAATTATCTAATGCAAAAGGACTTCCGATGATTTGCTATGGTCGGCGTCGTGATTGATGATTTCTGAACTATCTTTTACTATTTTGATATTGATAGGTCTGGCGCTGTGTTTTCACGCCTAGAACCTTGTTAAAATCTGTTTTTATTTGTGTCCGTGTCGTTTTATTGTCTGCCCGCAAGCAGGTGGTTCAAAAATTTCTTGGTATGTTGTAATGAGAGATTGGCGTTCCGTTTTATATATTAAAACAGCTCATTTAATCTCTCATTTACAACATAACTTCTTTCGATCTCTTGTAATGCAAGACATTACAACACAACTTTCAGGCTCCGAGTATGGGATCCCACTGTCTCCCATTGTACTCCCAGTACCAATATATGATGGAACCAAAAAAATCACCGCATACCCACCTTTATGTAAACAATACTAA
>JABUQX010060939.1:0-15256 GCA_015478945.1 Trachelipus rathkii | reverse complement strand
ACAACGACCCAGCGTAAAAAAAGATATACGCGACACCAAACATATTTTGAAAAGAAGAAGCGAGTTTGTGATCCTGCTCAATTGCTAATGAGCGAATTTTAAAGACACCGGCCCTACTGTCAGACACGAGTAGAATTACGCTCATAAGCCCCGCATCTCCCGCCGCTGCACTTCGGGGTTCGGAAGCGGTTTAGCACAGAGACCCCAGTGCAAGGAAGAGACCACTTCCTAGGATACGGAAGTATAATGTATAGATATTGTATAAAATACTGCATTAATAAACCGCAGTTTCATTTTGTATAGAATAAATATCCTGGTAATTGAAAAAAATATTCACTCAAATGTTATTGTTGATAATATATTATATTAATAGTTATATATAACATTATGAGATATATTATTATACTTATATAATAATAGTAATAATATTATATATATATATATATAGATATAATATAAGTTATATATATTATAATATATATATAATATATATTAAATATATATATATAGAACCTATATATTTGCACCACGCTCCAAAGATGAAAGTAAAATTAACAAAATCTAAATATTTAATATTACAGTTAGAGTATCATGTCGCTTCATATATATTAGCAAATCATTAATTTTCTTTATATTTATTTATTTATATTTTTTTATGTTGTTTACATTCCATCCTTGTATTAGTGTCATGCCTTTGTCCAGGTGCTCTCCTGCCAGAATCTTCTCCAAAGAATTTCTTTCTTCAAATTTCGTCTTCTCTACTCCTTTCTACCATCTTGCTACGTTCGCACAGCACTCCCCGCCACTTAATATCAGGAAAGATCCCAATCCATTTCTTTCCTCTCTGGCCTTGCTGGTAGTTCTCCACCTTCTGGTCTCCATCCTCATCTCCTCTCAATTCCCTCTCCCCTTCTTCCCTCAGTTCTTGTCACATGTTCCAAACCATCAAACTGGTTTCTCCCACGGTAATTTCCCAAAGAACAGGGTTCATATCCCACCCCCAGTTCTCTCCTTCACTAGCTCGCTTCCTCATTCCTGTCTCTCACGATACTCCTCTAAAGAGAGTCTAACGTACTTGCATCATTTCGCCGTAGCTCTATTCTGCTTTTGTTAGCTCGTATCAATGTCCAGCAGTCAGATCCATACAGCAATACTGGTCATCGAATGTGTTTATATATTAATATTTTAACCTTGTTGTCATCCGCTTTCTCCTTACAACGGGTATATATAATATTCCAACATTCTGTGAAAAATCTCCCAATTCTCCCTTCAACGCGTCATTTGTCTTCCTGATCGATCAATATCAAGCCCCCAATACTTAATTCTATGTCACTTTGCTTACAGCCTTATATCTTCTATGTTCACTGAAATTTCTTCCCTCTCTCGTGCAATCACCATTATTTTCTCTCTATTTATTCTCATACCCATTGATCTTCAGTACCTCTTCCATCTGATTCCCAGTTCTTGAGTCTTAAAGCTCCTGATGTTTATCACTGCCCCGCATCATCCGCATTTAACCAAATCTTTACAGGGTGTTCTTCTATTTCTACCCTTATTGCATATCCTTTTTTCGGCAGCTGTCCAGGTTTTAAAGTGCAAAAGAGCCAATGTGACAGTTACACTTCCCTGTCATAACCACCCGTCTAATAAAATTTGATATCACTTCAACACACTTCTCTCTCTCCTGTTACCGTCTATCCATCCTATGACCCTTATATGTGTTTGTCCCAAAACAATATTACATACCCTTCTTGATGGGCGCACGATCGACTTTCTGCATAGTATGCAAACATCAGATTCCTCTAACACTCTCCACAGCGTTTCCCTAACCCGCTATTCCAGATCGAATGCGCTTTTTTCCAAGTCGTGGCATTTTGATGCAGTATTAACGATCCTTCTCTTTCCAGCTCTAATGCGTTCATCTAAAAATATGTTCTCATATCTTCATAGCAAAATCAATTAATTATATAGTGCGCAGTGGTTGTTGTGGGTAACCTTTTATTACTCTTGGTCTTAAAATACCATCCGCTGGCCAATTTGTTCCATTACATTTCCTTATTCGTTAGTCACACTCGTACCTTCACCATCCTCAATTACTTTTAAATTTGTTCTCCAGCATACCCTCATGCACAGAATGATTTAAATTTTTTTTTTTTTTTTTATTAATCCGACCTATTTTACCACCCCCTAACCAACCCATTCAACCTCCACATAAAGTTCCTCCTCATGTCACAATCGTGCCGCGTTCTATTATTTTAATTTTTTCCTCCGAATTATTAATAAGACTTATAGCATAGCCAAATAGTGAAACTTTCAAACTTATCAAACTGTTCCATCTTCATTGAAAGGTATTTTTCTTTCTTTTCATACTTGGTACATTAACTGCTGGTGGTGTCGCTTACCTTGTTCTGAGTTTTCACTTACATTCCATGATCACAAAAGCTCTCCCTACATGTTTTTGAATATTTATATAATATATATAAATGGGTGTTTTCAGCTTTTGTTCTTCTAGCATTCTCAATCTTTTTTATAGATTTATATATTAAGAGTCTTTTTAGTTATATAATATATATATATTGATGTCAATACTTTCTTAAGTTAACCTATCTTATTCTCTGCTACTTCAAGTTTATTGTATCTGTTATGATATAATTTTTTCTTTTTATCTTTTAGAGATATATATGTTTATTCAAATCAATATACAACCTCCACTCCTTTACATTATAGTTTACATTGAACATACTTAACAGCCAAGTGATATGAACTTTTAATGTAATATAACTATATCATGAGGTCTTATATATATATCATATAAGCATTAATGCACTGCTCTTGTGATAGAAATCAGACTTAGTTTATATATATCTCATAGTATTTTCATAACTTTATCTTGTATTAAAAATTGCCAGCATTACTGTATTTTTTTTTACAGAAAAACCCTCCTCGCATGTTCGCGATTTCCATCGGTAAAATAATCAGTCCTTGAATTTAATAATTTTGCCACAATTCGCTACATTGATTCCCAGGTACATATAGAAAAATTGTGTATAGTTAAATATATATATATTCATCTCAGAATAGTAGCTTCCAAGCTCTTGATATGAAAGGGACCAAGTCACCAATGCACAGAAAATGTTTATTTTGCAATCTCCGAAACGTGCGTCGTAGAATGGAGCATTACAACTGAGCAAATGTATTAGATGTTTGCTTTTTTCGTTCTTAGTCTCTTTTATCAGCGCAACGAATCTGGATTAGCTTTATTGGGTGTACAATGTACCTCATCAGCATAAATAAGAAAATCTTTTAGTTTCCTTAGTTTACTGTTAGTACTCAGGAATAGAAATTATATTTAATATATTACTAGGATCCTAATATATGAGATAGTCACCTATATAATTGGACCAGGCTTTGATATTTACATATAGAGGATAAATCTTCTATTAATATCTTTTCTGTCATTTTGATTATAGCAATCATGATTGGAAATATTAAGGTTATTGAATTATAGGATTACATTCTTATTATATTACATTCTAGTAAATATAAAGTGTACTTCTTATAATTAGTAGAATGCGAGTTATTTGGATATTTTTGTATTCTTTGAGATTTACTCCCAAAGAGAATTATAAGTACATCTGATTATACATCATCGCATTTTAATACTGTATCTACATTAGGAGGTTAACTGAGTAGTAGATTATGATTTAACAATTAAAAGCTTAGTGTGAAGGATTGAATAAATGTACGACAGGCATTTCTTTTACATGGTATGAATCTTTAAATGTATAAATCTTTCCATAATATTTAGTATCAACGAATCAACAATTATGTAATCTGATTAATCAAAGGAATAGGTACAAGTTTTAAGAGATTTTCACCGATTCCCATCTGTTTAAATTTATCGTACTAAATTAGGGTGTTTCATGCAGATCCGATTATCTTTTATAATAACTTATGACCAGTATAGATTTTTGTATTTTATTATATAACTTATCCTTATACTCTAATGCGTTCTTCTCTGTTACTAATTAATTTCCTCTCTAAATACTTGTTTTGGTGCAGAGAGTTAGAGTGCGGATTTTCGGTGTCAACTGCACTAAAATCACACAAAATAATCATCTTTCAAGCTATACAAAACTCTCAGAAAATATTTAAACATGAAACAAATACTAACAGAAAAAACACCATTCAATAGACAGATAATCAATCCTTGCCTCATATATTCGCGCAAGAAATAGACCAGCATTAATAAACAGATAGGTCTATAGTCATAACAGTCGTAAAAACACACTCAGATCGTGATATACCAATTCCCATTTCTGTAAGGCGGAAGGAGTTGATACTGGAAGAACACACCTTACTCATGAAATATTAATTACAAACAACTGTTTCTTCAGTATGTGCTTTTTATATAGTTCAAACATTATGTTTCTATGTTTGATGATTTAGCATAAAAAATAGAAGAAACGATCGTAAGTTTTGATTATAATGCTGATGCGTCGTTCTGTTTAGAAACAGATCGCGCCATCCTTTTCATCACTTATCAATACATCTCTCATTACCACAATATACAGATAAGGATAATAGCAGATTATCTACTAGGTATATAAAATAATTGTTATAATTGAGGTAACACGTTCCGGGAGCAATTTGGCGATCTTTTTATCTTCTATGTGCTTTTGAAATTTTAAAAGGTTCTCCACGCTGATTTTTTGTGAATGATTCGGTTTTCTGCTCATTCTAGCATAATCTTAGAAACATATCTTACTCCTCTCACTTGTTATTTTCTTTTCTCCCATCTAGATCTCTCCCCATCTACACAGAGTGTGAACCCTTGTACAATACCGGTAAAATACTGAACACATATCAAAGTTCCGTTGTCTCGTGAGCTGTTTATGAATTCCTGAATATTCCTGAGTAAGCACCACATATTATGATCGAGTTGTTCAAAAACTCAGAAAAACTGTCATGCGATCTATAATGTGCAATAGGCGAGAGAAGAAATAATACTAAATCAATTTACAGAAGATCTTATCGCAAACATCGCCTTCGTTCAATTATTACAATTATGACTTAAAGGATCATATGAAGCTGGATATTATTTAAAACTCTTAGCTCCTGCATACTGAAGTACATTTAAGTTAGTCGTTGGTCTACTCTTCATAATCTGATATATACGACTAAGTCCTAACTCAGATAACTTTTACTTGATTAATTTTGTTAGTTATCTTCCTGTCTCTTTAATTCATGAGATAGAGATATTGAGCAGGTGTGGTCCTTCTATGGTCTCCCGGCGCATTATTTCATCAAAGCCATATTTTATTTACTGTAATCTTGGCTATGTTGATTGGATTCAGTAGCATACTCCCATAAAGAAAGTCGTTATCTCCTGTCAGTATGAAATTCTCTCCTAGCCGTTATAAAACTTTAGCATTTTCCTTAAATGTATCCCTGACAGACTCTCTTTTTTTGTATAAACTTGAGTTGAGCTTTCGTTTTACTCTTGTTCAAGACTGAATAACTAACTTGGTCGCGTCTATGTAACTTACTTAACGTTGAGTGTAATGATGTTACTTCTTATGGAAATATCGCAGTGTATATCTCAGATTCTTCCACTACCATTAAGAGTACTCTCTTCTCTCAATGATCTTGCATCTTTACATACTGGCTAGAAAATATCTTAAGCAAATAGCACTGTTGTCCTCCCCGATCGTGCAGTTGCCTTATATAACTTTTTTGTGTAAAGACATCTAACTCTATAAAAAGTCTACAGGCGTCAGTTTCTCGTTTAAGATTACCGACACTGCACCACTATTTTTCCAATAAAGCTATTATTGGTCACACATCATTTCTTACAACGTATTTAAATGTTTGCCAACTGTTAATCACAATCTGTACTGTATGTAGATTCAAACTTTTTTATTATCATATACTTAATAATCTATAGCAGAGCCATACGAGACAAGTCCGTTTTGCAATGGGCATATTCTGCTTGTTTTATCGAAAAAACTTATCTCCGCCGAACACATTTGTTACCCAGAGCATTTAAGCTCTTGATATTACATCCATCGCATTTTGTCAGACGAATTGCATCAATGATGAAGCATCTCTGTTTTAGGTATGCTGTAGCATTAATGGTAATATTACTATATTTCTTCTCGGTTACCTTATATGTCTGATGTATCAAGCTCAATAGGTTAAAAGTAATTGAAGCAGTTATATAAAAAACATCTGTATTCGATACATTAAAAATATTCTAGTGAAGGACTGTATTATGCCAGCTCCTTGATGGTATTCTTCCTATGATACTTAACTTGCTGGCTGAATTAATAGCCCTTGCAAAAAAACCGATTGAATACTATATTATCTTGCCGCTCTGCCGTATACTCTTATGTCTTTGCACACCATAACATTTGAAATCAGTCCTATGCCTATCTTATTGTAGTTACGTCATGGGACCCCTCGTGCGAGATTTCTGCCATATGAACTACTCATATAACTATGTAAAAGTTAGATCTATCCCAATAGTAAAGAGGAAAGAAAGTCCTATACTTGTATCAATAAATAAAAATGGCTTATCAGAGTTTCTTGTTGAATGTATAGGTTTGCTCGATGAGAGAAATGTAGATCTTTAAAGCTGATTTATTGAAGAACATATTCATCAATTACAAACGGCTACCACGCCGTCATTTTTTGTTTACAGTACATAATTTGTAAAATCTATAAGAATACGTCATGATGTGCGACTCATACGAATTCAATGTAATCATCAACATAACTGTATTAGCAGGAAAGAAATATATGCTAGATAAATATTTCTCTTTTAAACGTTAGTTAAAGACGATCTTATCTCACGAATTTGTAGCGTGATTAGCTTAACAAAAAGCGAACGCCAAACCCGAGTGCTATTTCTATCTAAAGCACCATGTCTATTGAGCGAATCTCTAGAACTACCATCTCGAGTTCCTATTATAAACATACAGGTAGAGTCAGATAGATAGTACGAGCAAACTAAGCTCTCAAATATTTTCTCCCAGGAATATCTGATAGTAGTACGGTTACTGACCACCCTTTGCCTATACTATAGTATATATATTATATAGTATATATAACCTTATAAGCGTAGTACTCTTAACGCAAATTGCCATCATTTGGAGACATAGGTGTTTTAATGAGAGAAAATATGCGCATCATACTGTGATTCAGAAAGGTCTTTATATTAAGATATATATGGAAAACTATGTTAAATGACTACATAAATAAGCCACTGTCTCCACAAATGAACACTCATTGAAACTAATTTTCACTCAATCAGGATTTTCCTCTCTCTCGAAGTTTCATTACGATGAGATCACTCTGGAAGAAATTCTTAATTCTCTTCTCTCGCTAGTTTTAATGCTCTTGAATGTTCATTTGTTTCTATCAGACGATCATAAATAGATGCATGTCTATCACGCGCTAATACCATATCTATTACATAAGTCGTGATTATCGTGTTGTTGATTTTAACCCTAAAACATTCTCTGGCTATTGCAACCATACATATAACACACTTAACACTTCAAGCGTCAGTATCTGGCGATTCAATCGAGAGTGAAATAGTCGCTGATTATATTATTATTCTATTGTACTTGTGGTATATAAAAGCGAAGTTATAAATATTAATAAAACTTAATCTTAATAAAGAGATATAGATGATTTATATTGGTACCTAATAAGTATACTGCGATGCTACTGTACCTCTTTCCTTTAAATACAAATATGTAAGATGTTTGATATCTTGAGGCGTATCTTCTTAGACTGTTCCTTCCAAAGGTTGCTTATTCGGTTCTTTTCCCGAAATTCATACATTGACAACAGACAAAAAGTTTGTAAATAATAAATTAAAATTAAAGTTTTTAGATATTTTTATGAACACCAAATTTCTCAAACTCTCATAGAGAACAGCAAATACATAAGAGTACTCATATAGATTATTATATGTTAGTTAATCGGTTAAAAGGTTCAGCTCAATAATTTTGCCGATACGGATAATATTATATACTATACTCTAAACAAAGTTCCATAGTAAGATTAACCGATATTACCTCAAATCAATACTGTAGATAACCGATTACTTAGATTATTGAACCTAATTCAGGTATCGGGAGTGCATCTAACTAATATATAATATATAGTATATTGATTATATATATATATATATAAATAATATAGTATATATATATAATATATATATATAATATATATTATAGTATAGTATATTATATATATATATATATATATATATATATATATGATATAATATATATATTATATATTATATATTGATATATTAGGGATATAGATTTTTACCGGAACCAGAATTTTAGGTTCCGGCCGGAACCGAAACTTTACCGGAATATACCTTGAGAATAAGTTTTCCGGCATATATGAATACCGGATAATAATACTTTTTAGACTTCAGCCCACCTTATACTTATACTACTTTAATTGATTACTGTATAACAAGTGGAGTTAAAACTTTCTAAAATATTGTCGCAACTTCCAAGTGAATATCGCACTGTGATATTAATTTATATTACTATTTTATCTGTAAGCTACAATATATTTAGTATAAGGATGGATCATGATAAAATTTTATTTAGTAAAATATAAGTAATGAATACGAGCAAATCTTCTTTCGTTCTTCAAAGTATTAAAAGCTAGTCAAACACGGCATAATGAACTAATTGTCGCATCCAACTATTTACCTTTTGAAAGAAGTGAACATCATACAATGGTGTCCTATTTAAAATTCTATTTATAGTATTAGGATATATATATATTTTATATATATATTTATATAATTATTTAATATATATTAAGAATATATAGTATATATAATATTATATATATATATTATATATTATAGTATATATTATATTATATTTTATTATACGGTCTATTATATATATATATATATATATTATATAATATTAATATATATATTATATATATCATATATATATATATTATATTATATAATATATTTATAATATATTATATTTATATAGTTGATATATATATATATATATATATTTATCATATTAATATATCAAGCGAATGGAAAGATTCATGTATATGACTGTCAAGTAAAAAGTCAATTACTTTAAAGTGAAATTTCCTGAGAATAAAAAATAAATTATAATAATAAATAGATATAATATAATAAATAATAAATAATATAATAAAGAAATAAATAATAATAGATAAATAATAAGAAATAATACATAGAAATGATTTAGATTGGTCATTTGAATCGAATCAATTTTACGCTAAATTAATCTGGAACAACCTTCATGATGAAACCGAAAATCGACCAAGGATATTTCTTAATAACAAGCGTATATTTTACAGTCCATATTTTTAACATATTATATCTTAATATATTATATATATATATTATATATTTTATATATATTATATATATATAATATATATATAATATATATTATATATCTATATATGTATATTATTTAATATATATTATATTTTCTTTTCTTTTCGTTTTTACTTCTCTTTGCCAGTTGAGGGTAAGGTGCTGTCAAGCATCGGAAGAAGGCAGTAGCGGAACATGGGCAAACGTCGAAAGAAGCCCAGCCTTACCGCCCTCTGTACCTTAATTAGTGAGAGTCGTCACAGGGACAGAAAATCACCCTAGAGCTTCATGGGACGCGAGGGACCCTCAACTTGGTAACTCGTCCATGTAAGGGTTCATCCCCTGGCCGGCCACAACCCATCCCTCACAAAACCCGCCATTCTTTCCTATCATGCACTTGTATTCTGCCTCTGCAATCACATTTCTCCCTTCGACATTCGTCACCGATCATCCACTTCTCTTCTGGTCTCCCAGCCGGTCGGTCCGAACAATCTTCACTAAAGTCCGTTACACGACTTTCTTCCTTTCACATGACAAAAATTTAATCTTTATTTTTTCTCTCATTAACCTTTTTCAACCAACATCTCTTACGTTCATTCTCACTTTATTAATTCTTTTTCACACCTAGGCCCCTAAGATTGGGCATCTGAACACATTGAACTTTGAGATCTATACCTTTTATTCCAGATGTCTCACTACTATACAATAAACAGGTAACAACATACCCTCTGGTAGCTCTAGCGCCACCAAGATCAAGGATTAGTCTTTACGTTCACAGCGATTTAATTGTGCACGCACTTCTTGCCATTCACAACCTTTACTACCTCTGCATCATACCGTTCTTCTCATCCAAACATTCCTAATATTTAAATACTCAGACTTGCTCCAGCTGTTCTCATCTACCATAATTCACACTGGGGACTGTCGCTCATCCGCAAGACAACTTACTCTTATCTACGTTTTACTTTCAAACCCTCTTTTACACACCCTGCCTTCTCTACCATTCCTCTCAACTCTCTTCAGATTCGCAACAGACCAAATCATCGCATATAATAGGTAGGGACCCTCCACTCCTCTCCTTCTCCTATTTACACCATTTCTGCCATTTGCCACTCGATTCTTTAAATCCCAATCCATATCACATTGATAGCCAGGAGACTAACCTGTTCACTCCGTATTAATTCCTAAAAATCCATTGACACATTTTTTCTTAACGATTCACTATGTCATACATACTTTGAGTCCATTGAGGGCCTCAAACCCATTCCATCACTATACTGCCTAAGCTTCCCTATTACTTCTATATACGCCTGTTGTAAATCCAATAAACCTAATATAATTTAGTTCTTCTTCTCATCATTTTCTCAATCATTTGTTCAATGTAAAGATTTGATCCAACATTCCTTCACTCCTAACGCCTTGTCTTCACACAGTTCCCTCGTCCTCGACCAATCTTTCAACCAAAGATACGATATACTTCCTAAATCATAACTTATTTCCCTGAAATTTACAATCCCTTTCTTCCTTCCTTATTAAGAGGTACTTTTAACGCTCTTCCAATTCCTTGACTATTACCTCCTAAGACGCTTTATTACACACGAACTTCCAGAATTCCAATCATCAGCATCTCGCCTCCTATATATTATGTATATAATATATATATAGTATATTATATATATTATCATATATATATTAATATTTAGTATATATATATATTTTATATATTATATATATATATAGTATATATAATATATATGTTATAGTATAATATATATAGATTAATATATATTTATATATAGTATTACTTTATATATTTTATAATATATTATATATATATATATATATATATTATATATTATAATAGATTGATAGTAGATAGATGATAGATGATAAGATCAGATAGATAGGAATAGTAATAGATGATAATGTTAGTATGATAGATATTATATATTATATAATTATATATATATATATATAATATTATTAGATATATATAATATATATAATATGATATATATATTTATATGTATATATTATATTATATATACAGTGTTGGCCCGCAACCCAAAGTGTTCGCGGCGAGCAATGCGATCGCAATCGCATTCGTAAGAAAATAATTGTGCGGGGTTTTTTTCCGCAACGCAAACGCAGATTGCGGCTAGACCGCGAATTGCGGTCGCAACGCAATTTAGCACCGAATATTGTACGTTATCATACTCAAACAAGAGAATTTACTTCCGCAGCAAAGTTATAATAATATATTGATATATATTTTATTAATATTACTATTAATATCATATTTATATATATATAAATAATATTATAATATATATATTTTATATACTATATATTAATAATTATATATCATTTATATATTAGTTGATGACCGGATATCAAAATTTGCTGTTGCGGATTAGGCATTGCGGAGTCTTAAAAGAGATTGAGGATCGGGAGATGCGGATGCGGATGGTCTTGAAAGTAGATGATGATGCGGATGGGATGTTACTCTTTGAAGTTTGAAATAAAAATTAATAATATATTTCTTATATATATATCTATATTATATATATATATATTATATATATATATGATTATATATATATATATATAATATAATAATATTTATTTATATATATATATTAGTATATATATAATATATTTGACAGTTGTCCTTACCACTCACGTTCAGAGCCCTATTCAAGGAGGGGTGTGCACACTCAGATATTCATAACTAACGCAAAACTACGCAGATTGAGCACAGAGCAGGTTTAGTGGGAGAGATTAATCCAGCAGGAAAACAAGAGATGGAAGAGAATTCTCAGAAACTAGAGATGAGGGATGAGGAAGCATCGCAGCGAAAGCTGATTTAGCAAATATCACACAAACTCATTGCGCCGACAGACACCCCTTTTGCTCGAGGCGTTCGTAAGGTGGGTAGCGCGAGTGATAGAAGCTCCTCGAGCCCTTTGCCGGCTGCGGTACCTATAGAAACAAGATAAGCACAAACATTCGCGCCGTAAAGAATAGAAGGGTCAAGTGGAACTGGAAAGTGAGAACGTTTTAAGCCTTTTGGCTTTTGGGGAGGGCCTCACCTATCCACAAAGAGGGTGCACCAGAGCCCCATGAATGAGAGGCAGTCTCATAAGGGTGACGATTGGGGCCCTTGATGAGCTGAGCAACGAGAAGAGAAAAAGTTCGCCAAGTCTAAAAGAACTCTAGTTTTTTGAGCGCACCTGCAACGTTGTGATGTGAGCTTCCAAGCATTTTTTTTGTTTATGTTAAGGCCAAGGATGTTTTTTGTCAACAGGAGAGACGAGAGACACGTCGAAAGAGATAGGAAAGTTAGGTGTGTTTGAGAGGGAGATTTGTAGGAGGTGGGGTTTTTAAAGAACTGATTTTCACAGGGTTTGGACGAGCCACAGAAATTCTATGCCACATTCGGGAATAGAATTCGGAAGATTAAGACGAGAAAGCATTCTGGAGTAAGAAGAGCAGATTGAAATGAGTTGAGAATGAGGGGTCAGTTATCGGTATACGAGTGGATAGAGTTAGATGTTGCGGTGAGGAAATTCTTAATGAAAAGTAGGGATAAAGTAGGAGATAAGACAGACCTCGGAACACCACTTTGACAGAAAAAGAAGCCTATTTGAGTGATTTGAAAGAAAATAGACATAAGTAGCTAAGAGAAGGAGGAAACAAGGAGGGAGCTTTGGAGAGCAGTGACTCGTGTCATATACGGTCAAATGCCTTGGATATGTGCAAGCGCCACCACGCAAGTCTTACGTAATTCCTAAGGGCGGAAAACCATAAATCAGTTAGATAGAAAAGTATATCGCCAGTAGCCTCGAGCTTCGAAAGCAGTACAGGAGATCGGAAAGAAGTGAAATGAGACTCCAGTGATCTAAGAAGGAGAGTTGAGAAGGGTTTCAAAGTACTTAGATAGAACAAGTGAGAGCTGTAGGGCGATAGTTGAAGGATCAGAGTGGTTTCTTTTTTCGGAACAGGTTGACATGTGTGCGTGCTTCAGACACTGAGGGAAGTGATTAGTATTGAGACATAGGAATAATAGTTGAACGAGAGGGGGGTCGCACGGAAAGCACACTCGTCAGATCGGGGAGAGATGCCTCGGGCCACCGCTCCTAAGTCATATTCAGGGAGCCATGCCGATCAATGTAATCAAGCATGGTAGTTGGACCTGAGAGAAAAGGGGGGAGGGGGGGGGGAATGGTCTAGGGTTGAGTTAGAGAGAAAATAGGAGGCCGAAGAGATTTTCCTTTTTCAGTTGGAGCATTGTAACAGAACAACGAATAAGGGGATCGAGGAAAGACAGATTTACAGAGCTGTTTAGAGATGTTTTTGACAAGAGGCCAGAAGATTTATCAGTAGGGATCAAGGAGGTTAGGCACTTTCTTTTTGATGGGAGCCGCTTTGCTCGACGAGAGTATCTCTGCAACGATTTCTAGCGTGAATGAAAATTAGCAGAAGTGATTAGAAGAGCGAGAATTTCCACATAAGCACTGTCTGCTAGCCTGAATGACCAGAGGCAAGCACGAGTTGAACCTGGCTTTGAGGAGAGAAGATTTTACTATTAAATCGAAGAAGGAAGGAACTGCTCATACCATGCACAATTACAGCTTCCCCTTATCGGCAGAGCCGAAGCGTCACAGAGTCAAAGCAGTCATTCCAATGATAGTTAGCGTTCTGAAAGGCGACGCAAGGCCCCAATCGGCCAGATCAAAGTGCCAGCAAAACGCATTATATATATATATATATATATATTATATAGATATTATTATTATATTAATATATATTATATATATATAATATATATACGGTCTATATATATTATATACTATTATATATATATATATATTATATATATATTTATATGATATTATTATATATATATTATATATATATACTATTATATAGATATATATAGTTATTATATAATTTATTATATAATTTTATAACGTAATATATATATATATTATATATATATTTAGTATATATTATATAATATATATATTTATATTTAATATTATATTATATACTATATATATACTATTATATATATATATTATATAGATAAATTTAGTACAGGAAATCGAATTAAATTACATTATTCCATAACTTGCCATGATAAGATGCAAAAAATATTATTTTTATCGCATACACAAACAGAAAACATCCTCTACATCCTCATTTTTCAAAAGAGGAGCGAATGGGATGTCCCAGTTATGTGAGGTGCGGCATGCGGTGTCATTAGGTGTGCGATGTTCCGCAATTGCGGATGCGGATGCGGATGCGTATATACATATAATATATTATTATTATATATATATATATATAATATATATATATAATATATACTTATATATAATATATATATTACTATATATTATATATATATTATATATACTTACTTTATTTATTACTATATATTATATATATTTAAAATAATAATAAATACACATATTATATTATATATTATATACTATATTATTATCTATATATGTATATTATAGATTATATATATATTTATATATATTATATATACTTATATATTATTAGTATATATATGTGTGTGTGGGTATGTGTGTGTGGATCACAATATTGCTAGTATTTCTAGAATAGTTTCTTGACTGCCATGTATGCTGAAGTATGTGATCGCGACTGTAGGGACTTTTCTGAGCTTGTAAATTTAGACTGCGGTAAACACTTATTACATTTAAATACCATACACCTTCGTTTGAGCTTTCAAACTCAAAAAATTCTTGTAGGTAAGGCCAGGGTTTTTGATCGACTTCCTACAGTTTGCATTCTGCATTACAGAAG
>JABUQX010060938.1:30000-31664 GCA_015478945.1 Trachelipus rathkii | reverse complement strand
GATGAAAATCACTAAATGATAAATAGTTAAGAAGAAGAGTATGTTATGGTGATTTTCTTAGATATAAACAGAGAAATAGAGAAAGATATGTATTTAATAGTTTATTTCCATTGAAAATAGTGTCTAGAATAAGGTAAAGAATAAATATATTATATTGAGTGAGTAAATATAATAATGTATAATAAGAGATTAAATAAGTGTAGTGAATGTTATTATATAAGATGTAGATTAGTTGTTTATGTTTATATATATATTATAAGTTATTTAGGTATAAAACATAGAACAGATGTTAATAATCCAACAATTAAGCGTAGCCATGTAGAGTTAAAAAGAAGAGGTATAGGTGTAAGAATAAATTATGTTAATTATGTGAGTGAGTAGTTATAAATAAATACTCAATCCATATAAAATGTTACTATATATAAAACGATAGTGATAATGAAGAGTGAGATGAAACCCATAGAGTAGGTGCCAGAAATTTGTGAGTTTTAAGTATATAAGAATAAAGTTTTTATCAAATGTTAGAAATAGCTTGTATTACATAAATAGTAATCAGAAGAATAATTTTTTTTTTATAAGAAAAATGGGATCAGTTTAAGATTATAATACTGATTGTGTTTCTATAATTTAATAAATGTTATTTATTTCTAAATAAGTATTCAAGAGTATTAATAAGTGGAATAAGGAACAGAAGTAAATAAAGTAGAGGTATACATCAAGCCTAAGAAATAATGAGTAGAAGGAATTTAATAAGAGTAATTGGAATACGATTGTGATGATAATATAGTAAGATGTTATATTGACAGATGGGTGTTTTTGAAATTGTTTCCTATAAGGGTTTTAAGTATGACAGAATAGACCAGGTGAAGATAAGTTTTATTAGTAATATTAAATCAAACAATTAATATATAGAAATGATTGTGCCGTATTAGAGGTGGTTTTTGTTATAGAATTTTATGAGAAAGTCTTTTAAATTTAGAAGTATATACTATAGATTGGTGCATATAATGATTATAATTGCTATTTTATGAGAGTGAATGAAAGGGAAATTGTTGCAATACTTTGTTATGATAAGCTTTATATTGTGTGCATAACTACTCTATAACGGACACAAACTTAATTATTAAGAGAATTAGCATGTGAATACGATAATTTAATTAATTGATTTACACTAATAATAATAATATCATAACAATAAATGAAAATATAATATAATTATACATAAATTTAGATATATAATTAAATAATAATCTTTCATAATAATATGAATATCAATAATAATCTTAATTTAATTACAATAATAATTTATATAATACACATATATACATATACTAAGATAATAGTTCCAATATATCTTTGAGTGATTTATTAATTTTTTAATTATATACTATTATAATCATTGAAATAGCTTATGAGTGTAAATATTTCATATATGATCAATTATAATTAATTAATTCATTAGTATTATATAATAGATAATAATACATTAAAACTATATTTAAAACTAAATAATGTGACCATACACTCTTCAATCAATAATTTAATGAGAGTCAGAGAAGTTAATTAAAATTAGAAATGAACGTATCGATTAAAAGATTAATACACTGATATATTAGTAATCACATAAGTTAAATCAAAAGTCAAGTGTTATCATAGTAAAGGGG
>JABUQX010060938.1:0-25000 GCA_015478945.1 Trachelipus rathkii | reverse complement strand
AATAATATAGTTTAACTTTCTCTTAATATTTGGTTTATGATGACTGATAGTATGTGTAATGATGAAACTTATGATAATAACTTTGATAATTTCTCCGATATTGAAAGTTAACCTAAATTACCTGATTTGATTAACCGATTGAAAAAAATTTCGACTAGTCCCAGGGTAACCTTTCATAGAAAGCCTGGTAGGCCGCCATTACGTAAGTCATAATCTTCTGTTGATAGCTATGATTTGATATCAATTCTTTGTTCAAGAGTGAAAGCTTAATTTCTATAGATAGTAGAATTGAAAAATCTGCTAGTAGGTTAGAAACCTTTTAGAGCAGGCAGATCGAGCAAGAAACAAGGATAGTTAAACTTAACCAATCTTTGGAAGAGAAGGATGAAATAATCAGAATCCTGCAAGAAAAGGTTGATGATATTAAACAGACACAAAATGAAGATAAAGTTATTCTCATTTGACCACCTGAGGTTTCTCAGGACTTCGAAGAAAATAATTTGAAACCGAATACCAATGATATTATTCATATTTTCAATCGATATACTAATGGTAATTTAAGTGTACAAGATGTTATTTACGTGTCAAAGCTTAATAATAATAATAATAATAATAATAATAATAATAATAATAATAATAATAATAATAATAATAATAATAATAATAATAATAATAATAATAATAATAATAATAATAATAATAATAATAATAAACTATATTCACACAAGAAGAATGCGAGAGGTCAAACATACCTTGATGAATTTTTAACAAAAAAATAGAGCATCTATTTTCGACCATCTCCGACAGTTCAAAAAGTTAAACTCTCAAATGTAAATCTTGGTCTTAATTAAGAATGAAACACCGTGTATATGATATGGAATGTATGGAAAAAAATCAAAACATTGGAGACCTATATATACTTCTACAAAAATACTAGCGAAGCATAGATATTAGGGTTTAAATTTATACTTTTCTCTTTTCATTATTTTTTGAGAATGTAAAAATAAAGAATGGGATTGATTTTCGATTTAATATACTTTATTAATACTATGTAAGTTGATGTTTAAGTTTTTCACATCGTTAATTTGTTGAATTAAGTTTAAAATTTAGACGTAATTTTTTACGATTTGTTCAAACTCTACAGTATATAGTCTCGCTGGATAATTAATCTTTAATTATGCTTTTGGTTTGTTATACACAGTACTTAATTGTAAATTACATGACTACAATAAAGATGTCATTGTTGTTTTTATGTCTATTGTTTATTATTATATACTGTATACGTTTATAGTTATATATGCTGGCTATGTTTGGCTATGTATGCTTCGCTGATGTAGAGCAGCAGAAAACACCGATTTTTTTTAATTTTGTTATAATAGTTAATGTAAAACCTAAGAAATGCGGAGTAAGCGTGCCGCGACGGGCAGTACGGACAAAAGACAAAGCAGCATCCGCGCTATCATCTTAATTAGTACAGAACATGACACAAGTCGAAAAAGATAAAGCCAAGCCTTACCGCGCCGCTCACCACAGTACCATTTTAAATTAGTGGAACCCATTGCATCAGAATAATCCACCTAAAGCTATCCATGCGACAGCGATGGACCCTCTACGTAATCTCGTCTTAGATTCGTCAAAGTTAAGCCGGTTATACCCTCCAATTGCCTCAGCCGTCGAAGGCCACAAACCACTACCCCCTCCCCTCACAAATCCCTCCCACGCCATTCCCACTCTCGCTGTTCATCAAACATCCTTTTCTTCTTCGGGCCTCTAACCACAAGCTCACCCTTCTTCTCCTTTTCTCACCATTCCGTTACGGACTCAATCCACTTTTTCTTCAGGTCTCCCAGCCAGTCGGTTCCCAACACACTCGTCCCTATACATCCGCTTAACTTAACCAACCGACTCCCATTCATCCTTTCCACAATGCCAACCAAACCATCCTCAACATACTTTCATTTATTCTTTCTCATTTACCCCTTTCTCACACCACACATCTCTCTAATATATTCATTCCTCTCTTTATCAATTCTTCTCACACCTAGCACACCCCTAAGCACACAAGAGTATATTAATATAAACTATACCATTACGATTTATATATTCAGATACTAAATATACTATTATATTATATATAGATGCTTATTATATTATATATATATAATATGATATATTATTAATATATATATATATATATAATTATCATATATATATACATAAATTATATATTAATCTATATATATTATATAATATAAGTAAACTACTTGTTAACAATTAACAGACCAAATATTCTATTTTTTCAATCACGAATATTTATTGAAAACAACAATAGCTACAAGGAAAAGAATACATTGCTGCGGGAATGCTGGTCCAATCTTTGAGTGCGGCAGGATATTCGTAAATAAATAAACGTATTCTCAATAATACTAGAATTAGCTACAGCCGAAAAGGATATAAGAATACATTTTTGGTAATCCTTCGTAAAATTTTAGTTTATGAAAATTAAAAAAAATAATAATAAATAAATAAAATTAAATATGGCCTTTTATTTTTTTTTTTAGGAGCGCAGCGGAATCATAATTAAGTAGTAATATATATATATATATATATAATAATATATTAGTATATACACTAGCATATATATAGTATATCTATATATATATATTATATATATAATATATATAATATATATGATAGTAGATTAATAATATATAGAAATTGATATAGTATATATATATCATATTATTATATTTCATCGTTACATAATATATATATATATATCTTCTTCTTCTTCTTCAGTTTCCTTGTATACGTTTTCCAAGATGGGCACAAGTGATGATGGTGCTGCAGCACGCGCATCGGCTAACAAGAAAAAGCAGTGAAGAAACAAATTGACAACAAAGTCGAAACACAGAAAGTCCGCTAGCACTTTAACCGCCCCCTCAAACGCTAAGTACCCATTCATTAAGTGGGTAACCCTCGCAGTCAGAAATCCACCCTAAAGCTTCATTGGGACAGCGATTGGACCCGTCATTATCGGATACGAGCACTTGTCAATGTAAAGGGTTCATCCCTTGGCCACCCAGGTGAGCCACAACTCTGGAACAGCCACACAATCCCCGCCATTCACTCCTGTTTATACACCTTTCTTCTCGCCGCTACCAAAACTCACATTCTTCTCCTTCAAACATTCGTAACTGACTCAATCCACTTTTTCTTCGGTAGTCTCCCCCGCCGGTCGGTTTCCCGCAACGCACTCGCCACGGTATACGCCATTTCGCCTTAACCAACCGACCTAATGTAACATTCATCCTCCACTATGACCCAACACTCTCAACATGACTTTCACTTGTATTCTCTCATTTACCCCTTTCTTTTCACACCCACCGACCACTCGCCTCTAATTCACGGTTCCATTCCTTCATCTTATTATCAATTCTTCTCACACCTTAGCACACCCCTAATTTGTCCATGTGAGAAACCATATATTGAACTTAACGTCAAACTTAATACTTCTTATCCAGACCAATCAGTACTCATACTACTACCCTGCATTACACACCTGTAAACAAAACATCACCCTCAATGGTAAAAACCTATCCTACGCCACCACCACCTCACAGAAGATACATTCAGTAACCACCTTTTACAGTGTCACCAACGATTTAAATGCACAAGCCGCCACCATTCCCTGCCATCGTCACGAAAACCTTTTCCGGATACATACATTCCTTGCATCGTCCGTTCCACTATCATCTTCCAGACATTGACCCTAAATATTTTAAAATCAGACACATTGTTCCAGTCTGCTCACATCTAACTCAGTTATCTTGCACAACTGAGCGAGTGTCCTCACTCACAAACCATAACCTTACTCTTATCCGTTCCTTTCAAGCCCCTCCTTTTTACATCCCACCCTGGCCGAAATCTCTCTAACAAGCCTCTCAAACTCTCTTCAGACTATCGTACCACACAGACCAAATTTCCATCGCATTATAATAGTGTAGGGCACCCTCCACTGCATCTCCAATGTCGCTCCCACCATCTACTCCACCGACGCATTTACCTGCTCATCTGAATTCCGCCATCGAAATCTTCTCTTACATTACCAGCCAGCAATACACAGGCTACAGCGCATACAAATTGCACACTACACAAGGATACGAACCATAGACAGACGATACACCCTATCCCGTCTATCTAGACTACCTCATAGCATTACGAATCTGGAGCCATCAGACCGCCCCACGTGGTAACTGACACACTAACTCGCCGTACTATGCTACGTAAGTATTATAGATCTAGTTATATCATAGGATTAAAGCAAATCAGGCCCTATTACTAGGTACAGCTGTAAAATACCTACACAGAGGATCCCACGCCGCATGTGACATAGAGCTCTAATATAGTGCAGAGCTAACCTTTCGCGCCCTAAGCACCGCGATCCACAATTATATGTTATCACGCCGCTATACTCGGCGGACCGTTAATAATCGTCACACCTAATAATCGATGACTGAGCAATCTAGAACTCCACTCGAGGACTCACACAGACCCTAACAGATAGACGAAAACACACACTCACTTAACATTAAGCCGATACATAGTATAAACACAGTACTGGCTCACTATATACAACACAGCCATAAGTAATCATAATGTGTGCATCACTCTATGGAAGGGTATAACGACCCTGTCCTATTGTAGAGCAGAAGTCTTCGAGGACCGACTACCGGGACGGAACCACCAAAGGGGACGAGGTTTTCCTAATATTCCCCCCCAACACACGAACATACAGGGCGCTCAGCGGGCGGGAGGGAACCCCGAACGAACACACAAAAACACGAAAGAAACCGTTGGGGGCCTTCCGCGTAGACCCTCCCTGCGAGAGAGCGAGGGGACACCTCTTCGGAAATACAAGACCAACACCAATCCATTTATCAGTACCTCCAAGACCCAGTTCGCTTTCGCGACTATAGGCCGAGGACGCACTCGACTCGTCGTCGATACAGGTGCCACACGACACCGTATACTCCTCTTAAAGAGAGTCGTCGCTTATATCCATTTGAGTATCCAGGATATAAGCAAAAACAGAGAATAAAAAATTATACAAGTACGAAGAGCAGGATCGACACCATTTATATTTATAACCAGTACAACTTAATTACTACAACAGCGATCTGCTAAACCCTTAGGCCTCTTTTGTGAACTCATCTATCTAATCTACCATACTCATAAATTGAAACAATATCCATATGTTTTTTTTTTTTCTTTCCCCTCCACCACTCATTTTTTTTACATTTTCCATGATAATAGTAAAATTTTTACATCAGAAAAAATATTTCTAAGATGTCTTCGCTCTGTGAGGTATTTAGTCTTTTCGGATTTTTTTTTTTATTTTTATGTATTTTTTTTCTTTTTTTTTTTTTTTGCACTTTTTTCTCGATGCACTTACAAAAGTATCGGCACCGCCATATTACCAGACAATGCTATTCTCTCTCCGTAATACTCTCAGCCCATCTCATCTACGCCTTTTTAGTTTCAAAGAACAACAGGGTCTATTGTGAGTATTTGATATAATTGAGAGTGATGAAAGAATATTCTTTGATCGCTTATGCATGCTAATACATTCTTGCCCATCTACTAGCTCTCCGGGAGGCTAAAACGCATTAGCTATATACATAGCCCAGCCTATACTCGGCAGATGGATGCCACGAAAGAAGCGTGCTCTAGTGAGAGAGAAGTATATGCTGCGTACTCTTACACCAATACAATACGCACCGTCTTCCCAAAGCTCACTACTATTAGTTTATATAATTCCCTAGTGTCTAGCACCTGACACCTTCACAAGTTAATGGCTAGTTGCAAGGAGCTAATATGTAGGGCACATATGGTGCTACCCATAACAAAGCGGGGCCGTGAGCCCCGCCTTATAGGTGACTAGCCGCGCGCCGGTAGTCACTATCCAATACTACGTATAATTCTACGCTATGCACCGAAAGTGATAATAGGAGCGCATCCCCAGCTATAACAACCGCTATAATAATACTCTATCTATATATAGGATAAGTAATTTAATCTACTATCAGCGACACGACCGCACCCAGAACGGCGCGTGTACACAATCTGATATAATACTGTGCTCAATGAGTGAGTAGAGTGCAGCATAAATCCGATCATTATTAGATAATATTCGAGTTGGAATATAATTAAGCTATATAGATGTATATGATAAATATACGTGATCATGGTTTCTATGCACATAATCTTCCTTTTCAACGCAGACATGCATATCATTAGGCCAGGATAGTGATACTAGCAATAATTAAGATTCTGCATTCCAGAAGATTATGCAAAATATAATATACTCACCACTAAAAACATATAAATGTGAAAAATCAGAAGCCAAAACGGTGAATCTCCTTGCATGAAAGAGCGGATACGACCGTTCTGTCGGTCGCTTGACCGCGATCTTAGAAAGATATTATCGCGGTAAGAGGTAAAAGGAATTACTAAACTAATTCTTGGGGCGAAAATACCGATTTACCTCGTCTGTGTTTTGACTAAGCTTTCCACCACAATAAGATTTTCGTAATAAAAAGCATCAATCCATAACCTGACCTTAAGTAGAGCCGACGTTAATAAAACGCAACCTCAACTATATGGATCGCCGCATCGCAGCTAAACGACACACAGCCCCTACCTTTACAGCAGACACAGAGGCGATCGACGATGCAGTAACTTTCGACCTAACCTACATGAATCAACGGTAGCTCCCGTCGTTACACATTTCCCTTGTTTCTTCCGGTATGAATTTGGCACTTCAGAAAACATCCCGAGAGACTCGCTTCTGTCTCAGCGTGCTCAAATCGCTAAGATGTCGTTAAAAAAAGTTAACGTATTATTATAAATACCTCACATCTTTTTTTCTGTTATTTGTTTTTTTTGATCCTGTTTAATTCCACACTGAACACTTTAATGCTAGTTAATCAAATATACTAACAATAAATGATAAAACAAAACAAAAGACACAAGTATTATATGCCCATTAAGCAGTAGCTATATTACTGGTATATACTAAAATCTATACATTATTCTTATTATGTACTACCGTATATACTACATGCAATATAACAACTATACTTATACATTCTACATACTACTATAGACATAGTGATATACCTTAATAGACACACTTAGCAGACATAATAATACTACATATATAGATAAACAACGACTAATCCTATTTAATTATATTAATAAGATACATACATTTAACGTAATAAAGTATAACCCTTTATTATTCCCTTTAGATATATATTATTATAGTATGTATCATATATGTACGTATAGATATCGTATATATACAGCTGATGACTACCTCTTAGCTTACTTATATGTGTGATAATTTGGTTTTAGAGCCGACAATCATCATCAAATCCATTATCTTCAAAAACACTATGCAGCGAGCGCACAAGGATAAAAACCGATAAATCGACGATTGCTGGAATGCTGGTCCAATTTTTAGTGCGCAAAAATGTGTAAAAAATAAAAATAAAAAAAATAACTATATATATATCTCAAAAAAACGTAAACAGTACACGCTCCAGCAGAAAGTCGTACCTCACCTCCTTGGCTCCCCTGGCAGTCTAAGATTCTTTAACGCTAGAGACAAATGGCTCAAAATTAACTAAATTCAAATAAGAGTGCAAAATAAGCAACTGAGATCAAAATATTCCAATAGAGAGCGTATTATGATATAGAGAGCCCTATTACGATGACCTCTTTATGGTTACTCGTTAAACTTAAATAGATGTTTTCTATTTAAATTCTTATGCTTTTTTTCTTCCTTACTAAGAAATACCCCAAGAGTTAGTTACCGCACCGATGGCCGGCCGATCGGCGGTCTCTCGGCTTCCGGGAACTACGGGTAGACTAATTCCCCCCCTCCGGGGAGGGTCTCGGCACCCCACCGCTACACATTAAGAAGGTATTTTGGGTGGCATTGGTCGCGTGTGCGTTCCTTCCGCCCGCTCCCTACGCGCCTGGTTATGAGAAAAACGTCCCCCGTCGTGTTCTCCGTCGGCTCAGCCCATCCTAATTTATGCGACATAGTAATACACTAGTTTACAACATAATAATGCCCGACAAGACCTCATATATAATATAAAGTCGAGACTATACATACGGCCCTTATATTAGTATCCTAGATACGCTACTACCGTTAACTCTACTCGATGACCGCACTGGTAGTATATATATACTTCTACGTAGCGCCGGTCACGCAAAACCCCGTTATAACCTACTACTTGACTCAGTAGTCCCATCATAAACATCATATCGATATATTAATAAAGAAGATCATAGGCCATTATTATACAACCTGAGCCTGATAATACTAGATATACATATACCGTACTAGCCCTATATATATTCATACTAATTAGCTATACGTAATATAAATGTCAATAATGATATATACACTGTCCCACTGCTCCTAAAAATCAAAATCACTTGCCAATATTTATTTATTTTTTTTATTTTTTTCTTATTTGTTTTTTTTTTTTACATTTCCTAACTATCAAATTCTCTACAAGGATTCCAAAAATGTCCTCCTTTTCGCTGTAGCTATTCTAGTTTTTTGATTCGACTGATATTTCTTTTTTCTTATCTTTGTTGTGTTTTTTCTTTGTTTTTTCTTTTTTTTTACTTCTTTTTTTTTACAGTTTACCAATCGCTATATAAACGAATTTTATCAGGATTCTAAAAAGATATTCCTTTTCCCTGTAGCTATGTGTACGTTCTTTTTGAGATAATGGATCGATGCTAGACTGTCGCCTCTATAACAATTATGCATCGTGTTAGCGAGCACCCGCGCTACTATCTAATACATATCCGGACTGAATACTGAACTATATTATCTCACCGACCCTATACATGAGTAACGCTGCTAGGTAACTGAATTCAAGTGTTTACTATAGTCATTATATAGTAATATGTGTATTATATATATTATACTATATTATATATATATATATATTATAGTCACTTAACTATATATATATTTATAATAATATAGGTTTGTGCAAAGTATTATAATAATATATAATCAAGTTACGTAAAAGAAAAAATGATGATATGTATAGGGACGTTTTCCTCTTTAACATTCCTAGCAGAGTAGCGTATGAGGAACGTTCTTACTAAGGGCAAGTAAAACAATACCATGACTACAACAATAAGAAATCAAGACATTTGTGCGCCCTGCGAAGACATAAATATAACAGCTAATTATATAACTATTAAGTCCATCGTACTCACGGTTCTGGGTGGAGTACCTTGCGGATGCTCCAATAAAAAACGCAAGAGCCAACAACCGCCCGCATAAGGCGTAGCGGTTTAGCGCAACCGATTTGACAAATGTTCCCCTTTATTATCATAATAATAATACAAAGAAAATATCTCAAACACCCTCAGGTTTTGTCTTTGATGATTCTGTCTTTGCCTATTGGATTGGTTCTCGAAGTCAAGATACTATACACCCTAAAGTATCAGAGACTACAATACGTAATGGCAGAATAGAACTGTCTATTAAACATACCTGTTAGCTCATTATGATTATTAGGTATCAGATTATTATTCTAAATATAGCTTATTGATTATATAATTATTATGATGATTCGAAATTAATCCTATTATTATCTCACTCCTTATTATTATTGAATATTATTATCAAAATTGCGTAAGGTTGAATGAATAAGGTACAATTAGATAGCACTACAGCACCTCATACTACAGAAACTGATTGATAACGCGGTGGCACCCTCACTCGGGTATAATATATCATTAATAATGGTACACTTATAGGTACCATAATGATCTTATACCGAACAAGCTACGAGCCTAATTCACCTTAAATAACAAACTCTGCTACTCGCCCTCATCCGCCTGCTATCAGTATGGTGCTCTACTGCTATATCCGATAATTACTAGTATACTACTTAATATCATTCCCCTCATGATATGAATATCATTGCCTGCTGGTTTATACCAGTTCCTCCACTGGTGTACTATATCATACGCATAGACTGAGTGATCTATATACTATATCGTGAACATGTCGCAGAGCACATATCTAATACGCCATTAAATATAGCACCGCTCAAACACTTTACCACTGCTCCGATAGACGCGTAGCTGCAGTGCGGCCGCCGTAAGTAGGCAGAGGCGAACAGCGTTACGCTCTTTAACCTACTCGATCAGGGTTCTAAGTCCTAGCTTCGGCCCGCCGCTCCAATTGTATAGCCCCCCAGTACTAGAAAGCGTACTACCTCTAGGTCCCGCTACCATAGGTGTGCGTGATGGATGAGCACTCAAAATACCGTGATCAAAACATCCGGCCACTCACTAAATCAGGTATACCTAGTATAACCATATATTACAAGTTAGCTACTCCAGTTACTATACTTTAGTGCTCATATATATATAGGATATAGTAATAATAACATGGTATTTAGCTACCTTTTAGATCAATAGAAATTATTTCCCTCAGCGATTATATTGTTATTAATATTATTTGCCTCTTCAAGCGTCTTCCCTTCCGAGTTCGTTTTCTTCGTCATTTCGATATCACATGTCATTGTATAAAATGCGAATGTGTTATATGAATTTAAAATAGTTTTTAAAAAGATTATCCAAATGAAAAAAATGATGTCAATGTTTGGCGACCCAACTTATTTTTCCCCATTTTGTCGCAACACTTACGTTAAGAAACCCCAAGCATTAAAAAAAACAAAAAAAAAAATAAAATTTAAAATTAACGACGGTCTGAAAGATCCCTTAGTAAACATTTATCGATTAAACAATTTAAAAGACAATCTACTATCTCTGTTGCTACAGATTAATGGAGGATGCAATACTCTGCGTTTATCATACATAAAGCAATATAACTTACACATTCTTTGATATAAGATCTATTAATAATCAATCACTACAATGAAAATCAACGAATTTATTTAACAATTTATTAAAAACATAAACTCATACTCGGTTTTTTTAATTTCTCTCTATTTATTTTCTCAATATAAACAAAACAACCACCAGCACTCCCTTTAAATTTGATATCAATATCTCGCTCATCATACTTTATCGGCACACACTAATCACTATCTCATACCATACTCTACTCCCTACTCCTCTACTCGGCCACGTCGTAATCTACTCTACAATTCATACCTTACCATATACTCGTACACCTAATACCTTCACGAATGCCCACTATGTATACTACTTACATCGCACATACCTTATGCTTTACTCATACTCATGACTAACTACTTAGCTGATACTAGCACAACCTAATCACTCCCCATATCACAATATAACATTCTTAATAATCTTCACACCATCGTATAAAACTCTCTACTGTAACATTTCCTGGAAGCTAAAAGTCTCCGGCTATTTTGTTTCGTCTGACGCCCTATTTTATTATCATCCTACTCTTCTATATGTCATATATTATACGCCTATTTCTTCTTAGTCATCCTCCTCATCATTCGTCATCATAATTATAGACTCCTTAAACAATAGTCATAGTTTATTAAGCCTTCCTATTTTAAAGCTCTAACTCTCGACTAGTATTCTAATATTATAATTGATTAGATATATATTACACAGTGTCAACGTTAATAGAGTCTAACATATATGATTAATACTAATAGCTCACGAAGTGGAAGCTCATTCTTATTTGATTTCTTTTACCCAGATATAATAAGTAATACCTAGGTGCTTGTATCACTTATGACTACATATCAATGGTACAACTTGACCATTGACGTCTTCACATGTTATATTTAGATCGAAACCCTCAGTTATTAACATACCTCAATATAATATGACGGTTATAGAAACGTAGTTGATCAATGATTGCGTGATAGTGTGACGCACGCGGTATACTTAGGATACGTAGGTCAACAACGGACTCTCCACGTGTGACGCAGTACACCAAGGACAAAACGGTATCGTACTCTCTCTTAGTATCACCTACTAGCCACCGATAAATAGATATGAGGTAATCATCTAAGCCTTATGTGTACCTATATACCCTCAGTCACTATTGCACTAGGCACAGCCCATCCACTATACGAACGTGGCTAACGCCTATATCATCTCGATATACCATATAGAAGATGATAATACTGAGCCCTTAAGCTATATTATCGATATGCGAACTCATGACATCGCGCCGCATGCACAGCATATGCGAACATGTGTCACCTACATTAGAATTGCATCCGCAATCCGCATCATCAGGCACGGGACTATCAATCGATCACAAATCTTGCATTCCCTATTTGACAAGAGTGATGAGAGGATAGATTGAGATGATTTTCTACATTTGAATCTAGAAAGTGCAATATCAAATAATAAAATATATAGCATAATTCTGATAATGTGTTTACCCAATTTTTCCATTGAAACTAAAGATATATATTTTGAATTTTCATATTCTGTATATATAGGCCAGCTATAATCTATAAGGATTAATTGTATATTATAGGAGTACGACATCTTCGCTGCAACCCTAACAACCCTCGTGGCCTGCATATTAACATATACCTTAACACATCGATACATCGTTAGTAGGTTGTTCACAACTACGTGCAACCCTCTCACCGCGTCGTATCCCTAGGAGCTCAGTTATCTCATATCACGACCCTACCCTATAGTAATCAGTAAGTTATAGCTAGGAGCTATCATCTTCCTAGATGACTAACTGTAGAGGAATCATGCATACGCTACCCTCCGGACATGTGTGTACGACTGAGTGCGTGAGAACGCAGATGAACGTGCTAACTAGTTAGTCTCAACAAACAACAGAGAGTTAGACGTTATCGTAATATATATAATATATACTATCCACTGATAATGACTAATTACTACTATTTTATACATCCCTATATAAGCATATTATAAGTACTAGTATACACGACAACGTTATATACGCATTCTCATCGTCGAAGCCCTACATATAATACAACACAAGACCGTATATATCAGTAGGTACATAGCGTACTTACATTTAACTACACAGGACGCGTAGTATTGTGTAAACATCATGTACTTGTCATGATCGCGAAAACGCCCTGGCTGGATTCTGACCAGGCAGTATTCACTAACCCTACATAGTAGTATAGATGCTATGTACGCTACCTAACTAATACATAATAATAAACCCGCGCTATAGTAATATATATATATATAACTGCTAGTTTAATATAATAATAACATCTCATATATATCATCGTAAGCTATATATAACTTATCTAATGTCCAAACTGGCACATACAGAGTAACATCATGCGCGTAGCATTCTCGCATTCGCTCCCTCATCATGCTACTCTATTGTCTAAGATCCTCCGCTATCCTTCATTCCTCTTTAAATGATCCGATCGCAAACGGTCAAATTTTACATCCTCGGTCCATCACTGTAACTATGTATATATGTATATGGTATTGATAGGTAGTGTAGGTATATATATTATATATATATATATATCTATATTATACTATATATATATATAATATAATACTATACTATTATATTTATATAGTATTATAACCCTGAAGGTAATATATACATTGCTCTACGAAGCGATGACGAGTAAGCATATACGGGTATATAGTATTACCCCTATACTCAGGAGATATTACTATACGATATATATACTCCACTTCGCTCATACTACTACTAGCTACTGCTCTGCCCTATATACACTTACTGACCCTGATCATTACCGTGAGGTACATTATATCCATCATACGTTGAGCCATATACTAACTTACGCGCTCAAGCACACCGATACTCCTACTACTGACTGTCCCATGGCCTGATCATCTTACTTACTACACGACAGATGGGCGTCCCACCACCGAGCCCTACCTCGTGCCTGACCTCACACATACCGAGCCCGTACGACTATTAGAACATAGTATTTTTCTATCCTTACGTATTATTATATATATATAACGCAGGCCACCGATCTTGTAACCAAATATAGCGAGACTAGTTCAGAGCTAGATAAGGGTACAGATATAGATGCCGTATAATCATCGTAGATCATACAATGCACTTAATGATTAGCCTACATAATAATACACTCGTGCACAGTCTTAAATAGCGCAACAAACTTCGAGACGATTATAGGACACTGCAAACTCAACAATAAAGGATCAGACTATCGAGAACAGGCTCAGTCGGCAGAAGTTACGCATATCAACGCTGACAATCGACGCACGATATATTATATATTATATAGTATATTATATATTTTATTAGTATATAATACTAGGCTACTATATGTTATACTATACAGTATAAGTAAGTTAGTTAAAGTATACACCAGCTGACAATATCATATATATACTAACGCTGCCCCTTCGCTATACTCACTCATTACAATTGTTATACTAATAATTGACATAAACCATCTAGAGGTCACAATAATCCTGGATTATACATAACTATATGCATATATTACTCAAGTCTATACCCGTAATCATCCTATGCTTACTTCGATATCAGACACTACACCATTAGGCATATGCTCATAGTTAGCGACAAGCGTATATATCACATATAACCTATCACTTACAATAATTTAGACTCTAATGTATATAATAGCCCACATTAATATACTATTTAGACCTATAAGTACGTATTAGTATCTTCATACAGAAGTCTCTAATCCATAACGTCTACATATTGAAGGTTGACTTATATCCTCGACATGTATCAGATCGAAATAATATATATTTTAATATATACATAATATATAACTATTAAATATATATATAATATATAAGTACATATAAGATAGGCAGACTATAAATATCTTGACCATATTTATATCTATATATAAAGCTTTATATAATTAAGTATATGGTCATATATAAGTGGGTAGTCTGAACTTTGTTAGTTTACTTAATATTATATATAGTAACCCTATTATAGTACTACTAATATAATATATTTCATTGTACGCAGGTCATTATAAGATAGAATATGATGTATGGTACTCGAAGATTAAAACTCTACTATATATATATATATATGAATTTTTGTTACACAATTATAAATGTGTATTAAATTTACACTTTAAATCTTATTAAAACACTGCAAACACTTTAGACAACTTATATCACTGAACTTCACAGCACTTTATTAAAAACTAAAAGAGCATTTTTATATTTAGTTTTTCAACTTCCTCTATTTACTAACAAAAAAAAGTCGCGACCCTGCATAGACTATAACGAACGATGACGTCATTGTGACGTCATTGTGATGCCAGTAATAAAGAACGAATGACTCCTCTCTGAATTGGAATAGATAAATACACGTAAGGGTTATTATAATAATAATAATAATAATAATAATAATAATAATAATAATAATAATAATAATAATAATAATAATAATAATAATAATAATAATAATAATAATAATAATAATAATAATAATACCTTACAGATTTCATGACTCTCTCGATTTTCGTGAAACTTACACGAAATGCTTAAAATGATCTGAAAAGCAGGAAAAACGTAAAAAGAGCTTGAGAAATGACTAAAAAAAGTTATGAAGTTTCAATATGACAAATGCATGGCACACGATCATTTGTCTACCCTCGTATCCCCGACTCGTGAGTGCTGGAAAAACAACATAAAAAAGAAGCATCTGGAAGCAATAAAACTTGGGGAATATAGTAGTAAGATTTAGTTTTTGGAATATTATGAATATCAAACTAGGACACGTCATAACTTTTTCAAGGTTATTTCTCGATATTTATTTCTAAAGTCATTTCTCGCTTCTATTTAATTCTTTTTCTTTTTTTTTCATCTTTTCAGCTTATTCCAAGTTTCTGAAAGTTTCATGAAAATCAAAAGTGTTCGGTGTTAGTAATAAGGTTTGTGAGTAGTTATAACGCAAAACTTTCTTCGTCCTATTTCAATATTTTAGCGTTAACAGTATAATAATAATAATAATAATAATAATAATAATAATAATAATAATAATAATAATAATAATAATAATAATAATAATAATAATAATAATATTGATAATGTAAATAATGAAAATTTCTGACATTCAATATGGAAGTAAACCTTTTGCAAGCATAATCTTAACAGTGAAGCTAATAGTTTTTCTAAAACTGGAACTGATACTAAGAGGAATTATGATCTTTTTCTTTTTTCTATTATGCTTGATCAATTATTCTAGAGATTAATGATAAAAATGATAATAATGATAATGATAACAAGGATAATAATGATAAAAATGATGATAATAAAATGATAATGATAATGATAATAATGATAAAAATGATAATAATAATAATAATGATAATGATAATGATAAAAATGATAATTATAAAAATGATAATAATGATAATAATGATAATGATAATAATGATAATAATGATAATGATAATAATAATAATGATAAGGATAAATAATAATAATAATTAATAATAATAATAATAATAATAATAATAATAATAATAATAATAATAATAATAATAATAATAATAATAAAAAACCTTGATATTCATGTTTTTCAACCGATCTCAATATATTAGCGCTATCGATAATTATCATGGTATATTGTAATATTAAAGATTTTTTAGTATTTTACAATTTTTACGTATATTTTTCTTGTTAATGTCATTAACGCTATTTTCAAATTGCTTTAGCAATTAATAACTTTTTTTTCTTTTTCTTTTTTAAGTTGTTTACTCCATATCAGTTTCGATTTTTTGTCGTAACTTAGTTACCGCGATTTATACGAAACTGCAGTTTATTAATGCAGAAAATTTAATAAACAAAAATCTGGCTGGCAGGCAGCCAGTGGCTTCTGAAAAGCCTGCTAAATTATATTATTGGTTGTCATTTTTCTAGTATTACCATTTTAATTATTTTAAATCAAACGTAAAACGTTAAAATAAAGTTAAGAATATTTACTACACTAAAATAATGACCATTTTTACCATTTACAAAGAATTTTTTTTCGATGTCTGCATGTCGTCATTGTTTCCATAGGAGCTTTTTTTTTTATTGTTTTTCTAAGAATAAATTTTAAGTCTCGCATTTTTGGCAGACTCTTTTTATGGAATTTCCACATTTGATTTCGCACCACCAAAGTCACTGACTTCATCTTAATATTTATTGTTTATTGGTCAATGTTAGTCAGCGTTTCTGCTATACCATATGAAAATATTAAATCATGTATTTTACAAATTATTTAAATATTAATTTTTATTTTTTATTTATTTATCTATATATATATATATATATATATATATAGGATCTTTCGTGTTTTCTGGACTGTTGAATTTTTCAATGAAAATTTGAAGAATTATAAAACTTTTTCCCCTGAATCCAAAAATATAATTCTTTTTCTCGAGAAATTAGTAGAAGTACTAAAAAAATTAGGATAAAGTTATGAAAATTGCATAATAAAAGCAGTTTCCTGGACCGTTATTATTTTTACCCAATGTCATACAAGAAAAGAATAAAATAAATTTGCATTAAAAAGACCAACGAATTATAAAAAATGAACTTCATCAAATACCGAAAATATATAAAATAATTTGGTATACATAAAAACGGCTTGATGAAAATATGATTAGTTTTCTCGAAGTATGCATATGGTACAGATGTAAATTTCATACTATTATTTTAAGTAATGTCTCAATACAATTTAAAGTGGATTTTCCAAAATATCGTTAGTGAAGACGATGCTATAAAGTTTTTCCAAAATTATAATATGATATCAAAAAGTAAACAATGCAAAAGTCATCATGAAATGGTTATGATTCTTATGAATTGTAAAGATGGAAAGAGAAAAATTTGGGCGAGCCAAAACAAGGTTGTAATGAAACTGTGCCAATTAGAGACTCAAAATAAGAAGTAAAGTAAAATAATTTCTTTTATAATACTCATTCTATAAAGGAACTTACATCTATTAAATTCTGCGAAGAAGAATTAATAATTTCAAAAAATACAGCAGTAGATTTTAACAATTAAGTTAGGTAAGATTAGTAATGAGATAAGTTGAAGCAACCTAAATTTATAAGCATCTCTCTCTCTCTCTCTCTCTCTCTCTCTCTCTCTCTCTCTCTCTCTCTCTCTTCTCTCTCTCTCTCTTCTCTCTCTCTCTCTTCCTCCTCCTCTCCTCTCTCTCTCCTTCTCCTCTCTCTTCTCTCTCTTCTCCTTCTCTCTCTTCTCCTCTCCTCTCTCTCTCTCTCATCTTCTCTCTCTCTCTCTCTCTCTCTCTCTCTCTCTCTTCTCTCTCTCTCTCTCTCTCTCTCTCTCCTCTTCTCTTCCTCTCTCTCTCTCTCATCTCTCTCTCTCTCTCTCTCTCTCCTCTCTCTCTCTCTCTCTCTTCTCTCTCTCTCTCCTTCTCTCTCTCTTCTCTCTCTCCTCTCTCCTCTCTCTCCTCTCTTCTCTCTCTTCTCTCTCTCTCATCTCTCTCTCTCTCCTTCTCTCTCTCTCTCTCTCTTCTCTCTCTCTCTCCTCTCTCTCTCTCTCTCTCTCTCTCTTCTACTCTCTCTCTCTCTCTCTCTCTCTCTCTCTCTCTACTCTCTCTCTCTCTCTCTCTCTCTCCTCTCTCTCTCTCTCTCTCTCTCTCTCTCTCTCTCTCAATAAAGAAGGTTATAAATATAAGCATGAGAAAGTAAATCAGTGAAAATTTTGTAGATCCAATTACAAAAGTACATACTAAAAGTGTAGAGAGTATATGGCATAGTTTAAAACAAAAATAAACGTCAATTTGCGGGACACACAGGGAATATGGTTAGATTCCTATTTAGTGCATATGTATGGAGAGGAAAGGACGAAGGGAAAGACTTATTTATTCAAATTTTGAAAGATATTTTGGAATTTAACCTGTAATTTTTTTTTTATATTATTTTCGTTTATATTAAAAAAATAATATTTTTCATATATATAAAAAGAACATTACTTTTGAAAGTTTCAGCTTCACGAATTATATTTTATTTTATTTTTCTTATTAAATATAAATTATTTAAGGTGTGTGTGTGTCCATTGTTTATTGTATCTAGTTTGTTCATTATTTCCATAACTTTTTCCTAATTTTTTTAGTACTTCTACTAATTTCTCGAGAAAACAAATTATATTTTTGGATTCAGTGACTCGTGTTTTATAACTGCAAATTTTCATCGAAAAATTCAACAGTCCAGAAAACACGAAAGACCCAAACTTATTTTAACTATTATTAACATTAAGTTTATATATAGTTATTTTTTTATTCTTTTTTACAAGTTCGTTGTGAAATGACGTTAATATTAATTTTCAGTTGCAACCCAATGCTATTAAAAATTATAAATAAATCTATATATTAAATTACAAAAAAATTTCATCAAGCGAGTCCATATTTCTTACTATAGATTCGAAGATTTAGAGAAGGAGTCATAAAATTGAGGGGTTGTCGGTCACGAGTATTTTTTTTTTAATATTTATAATTTAATATAATTTAATATTTACAATTTAATAGGAAGTGGCGCTAAGGAACAAATAAATAACCGTAATATAAACTTAACAATTTTTAATTATTAAATTTAATAATAACTACTTATCAAATAGTGTGCGAGGACGTAGGTGCCGTCCTAAGCGGTATAAGTTATATTGTGTGTAGGAACCCTCAAAACTTTCGTTCCTTTATCTTTATACACCGCACAGTAATGCACACAACTAAAACATGTCTTCGAAAACACGCTATTCAAACCTTAGACTGTCCTTAATGTTTTAGCTTTTTCGTGATCTTTCCCAAGATCTTTCTTTACTAAATAAGTTTCCAATCAAAGAGGTTATGCGTTTAGAGGCTCATTCATGATTTCCCACCACTTAAGATACTTGCTTTTTAGGGTGTCGTTCGCCCCTGTATGGAGTACGCCTCACACAGTTGGAGTTTCCATTTACAAAGTTTTCATTTAAAAGTGGAGTCTAGGACTCTTCGCCTTAATTCTTTCTGCACGTCAAATTGTTGCGTCATTTTATAATATCGCTCTTATAATGAGCATCTATCTTAAGTCCATTCGCATACCTCCTCCATTGATCAGAGAACTAGGTGCAAACAAGCCTTTCCAGTCTTTTCTTTTCTCTTTCCAACTTAGACTCTGAACTTAACCACCGTTTCTTACATTTATTTACTCTAATGATAAAAAGTCTTTACACTCACTATCTTTTTCAACCTTTTCAAACTTTCATCTGACTCCCTTGATTTTTCTCCAACTCTTTTGGGATTCAGTACTCTGGCCTTCACACTCAAGGGAAAAATCTATCAATTATTTGCTTACTAAATTGATTATCAAATTATCTATTACTATTAAATTTATCATCATTATTATGGTTATTCACTCCAGTAAATGAAAAGTTCAAAGATCTTAGTTAAAGATTAATATTTTACGATTTTGAGAGGAGGGAGGGTGGGTGGGTGAATTTTTACGATTTAAGTAGGTCTGGAAACCGTTTTTGTATTTCCTATTTCAGCTTTTGCAAGGATTGAACAGAATAGCACTAAAATAAAAGCTTTTTTATTCAAGCAAAACAAATAAATTAACCAAAATATTTATAACAATCAATCCACGTGGTTTACTATGGCATGACGTCGCCACTCAGCATTTTGGACGGCGAGTCTTTGCTGCCGTTCTTCAATATTTCCGCATTATGGGCGAGATCTTTCTGTCGTTCCAAAATATTTTTCGGTCGTTTGGGCGAGTCTTTAACAGGTCGTTCTTGAGTTTTTTCGCGCCATTTCAACGGAGTGTTCGTCGTTCTCGGAAATTGCGTTTCTCTGACACCTTCCCCACTTGTATCCCTGAGTTCTAACTTATCTTCCTTTCTTCACGCTGAAAATATGGCAAAAATTAATCCCAAAGATAAGTGATCAAAATTATATATATATATAATATATATTATATATATATATATATATATATATATAAAATATATATATATATATATATATATATATAGTAAAAATATATATAAATATATATATATATATATATATATATATATATAATATATATATATATAGCGTTTAGATTAAGTCACACCAAAGATTAATAATAAATACACTATGGTCACACTATCTAAAAAGCCAAAAAACTAAAAAACTATGATAGCTACATAAAAATACAATACATTTTTGATATCAGCGAACATTTTTATGCAGGAAAAAATAAAATGAAGGGCGATAAAAAAAAGTATAATAATAAATGATATAGTGTACGATAGGTTTCAATTGAGATGCAGTTTTTGGTAAAAGAAATTATAAAAGATGACGAATGTTGGAAAGTCGATTGGTCATAGGAGGTATAGAAAGAATCAGTTAAGTGTTTTTTAGTACTAGTAATGGGCAGGATTATTTAAATGGTAATGAAAATAATAGAGACATACATAAAGCCAAAAAACAGCAATTATGAGTGGAATAGCTAAAATTGTTTAAAGAATTAAAATTTTAACCAAACCTTTCCTAACCTAAGTAACCTAATTATATATATATATATATATATATATATATATATATATATATATATATATATATATATATATATATATATATATATATATATATATATATATATATTATATATAAATATTATATATAAATTATATATATATATATATATATCATATATATTATATATGGGTGTTTCGGAATTGCACGGCAATATTTTAGGTATGGGTTCTCTACCACAATACAAACAATAAAGGTTACATTAACATATGTTTAAAATTAGTTTATAACCGAGATATCACATGTTAAAGTCGTATTTCTCTGAACACTAGCATACGTTCATTTGTTTAACAGGCGAGTACATTTCTGTCATTTGGTATTAGACTCTGTGGGTGTAGGTTACTAATCTGATTGTCTCGTTCTGTGCGTTTACGTGTGAGTGAATAGTGTGTGTAAGTTCAAGTTAAGATCATCATGGGTGACACCACGAATGTGTTCACATTTGCAGAACAAACAGACATGCTTTTAACGTATGGCGAGGTACATCAAAATGGTCTTGCTGCCGTTCGAAGATATCGTGAAAAATATCCCAACAGAGGAAGAATACCAGATCGTAAAACGTTTGAGGCCATTGTAAGACGCCTCAGGGAAAATGTCACGTTAAAGCCTGTACGAGTAAACGCCGGTCAACAAAGACATAGACGTACTGCTGACGTTGAAGAAGAAATACTCGATGCTGTTCACTTATCTCCTAGTACTAGCACCCGAAGATTGTCTCTTTGTTTCGATGTGTCCTCTACCAGCATATGGCGAACATTGCGCGAACAACAACTGTACCCATTTCACGTTACCCCTGTGCAAGAGCTGCTACCACATGATTATGACAAGCGCAGACATTTCTCCCAGTGGTTAATTCGAAAATGCACACGAGATCCTAACTTCCTGAGCCGCATGCTCGTTACCGATGAATCCTGCTTTACAAGGAATGGGATTACTAATTATCGAAACACCCATACCTGGGATGATGAAAACCCTCATACGACAGCTACTACACATTACCAACATACCTTTTCATTAAATGTCTGGTGTGGTCTTCTAGGCGACAATTTAGTCGGCCCTTTTTTGCCACCTATTCTTTCAGGGGTATCTTACCTGCAATTTTTGCCGCATCATCTACCTGAGCTTCTGCAAGATATTCCGATTACCAATAGGCAGGGGATGTGGTTTATGCATAACGTTGCACCGGCTCACTATTCGTATATTATCAGGAATTATTTAAACAACCTACGGTCACCGATGGGTAGGGCGCAACGGTCCTGTGAAATGGCCACCACGATCCCCTGATTTAACGCCATTGGATTACTTTCTGTGGGGCTGGATGAAGTCTATGGTTTATTCTACGTTCGTTGAAACGCAAGGGGAGCTACAAAATCGGATCGTGGATGCCGCGGCAACTATCACGCTTCGTCCTGATGCTATACGACGTGCCAGAGAAGCATGGATACGTCGTGGAGAATGCTACATTCAGAGGCCACTTTGAACAGTTACTCTAAATGATGTACTATGAAATAAATAACTGACCATTATCACGTTAATAATTTATAATGTAGTTGAGAACCCATACGTAAAATATTGCAGTGCAATTCCGAAACTATATATATATATATCAGAGGCGACTCCTGCACTCGTGCTACTCGTGCTCAGCACGAGTTAACATTATATAAACTATCTATTTTCGCAAATTTCATAATGCTACGATAAAATTCTTATTTTTTTGAAATTAGTACATAATAAATATAAAAGATTATGCAAAATTAAAACGAAAAATATAAGAATAACCCCTATTAAATAACGCTTTTAACCCATTAGTAATGGCGCCATCTCTGCTAATTTCAAAGAGCGGGGATCGGAAACGTGTCTCAATTTAAGAGTAAATAAATGGTTTATAAATCTATTTTGGTAAATATAATGTTTATATACTATACATTATAAATAATGATTTTATAACAAATAATATTTAATTAAACAAATAAAATAATTAAAAAAATAACAAAATACTTAAGAATAATGAAATGAAAAATATTACAGTTAATTATAATCATTATAAAATATTGTAAATATTATAATTGTTAGCCATTTAAAGAAAGTATTTACATAAAAAAACGATTATAGCAGGAATATCTAAGTAAATTAACAAACGGAATATTTTATTATATATATATAATATATTATAATATATATATAATAGTAATATATATATATATATAATATATATATATATATATATATATATATATATATATATATATATATATATATATATATATATATATATATATATATATATATATATATATACTATATATATATATATATATTATATATATATATATATATATATATATATATATACATAAATATAATTTATATATACAATATATAATATAGCTAGGAGAGAGAGAGAGCACGAGTAGATAAAAGTTACTGCAGTCGCCACTGATATATATATATATATATATATATTACTATCTAAACAAATAAAAAGAAATATATATATATTTTTATATATATATATATATATATATATATATATATATATAATATATATATATATAATATATATTATATGGCCAGTCTTCAGATTATGACACCTGTATCTCAAAAACTTCGATAGCTACATAAAATCTGAATGCAGTTTTGAAATGGGCGAACATTTTATAGCAAGGAAATAAAAAAATATTTTAATAATTATTAATTACATCCTTAAATAAAAATTAGTTAAATTAAAATTAAAACCTAGGCAGCAAAAATATTAATTAAAAAATAAAGGCCAAACTATATATTAGCATTGTTACCCATTCAAAATAAAAGTTATTTATATTTATTAAGAATAGAAAATCTATCGAATTTGTATATTTTTGTATAATTAAACTTTAAATAGTACAGTTTTTATATTTTTAATAATTATTTCACAAGCACTCAAGGGTCGGGGGTACGGGTGGCGGAGCCCCCGTTGATAACCCTTGTGTTGAAATAGCATTTACGTTTAAATTAAATAAAAAAAAATCATATCCATAAGTTTCGATAGGGGCGGCATCTCATGTCTCAGAAATTTGGGGGAAAGCGAGAATTGTCGTACACCCAAAAACCTATTTATGTATATATTTTTGTTTAATCGCACTTAATTTTATCTTATTTAACTATTCCATGCATTTAAAATGTTCGCCGATTTCCAAATGTATTCGTTTTTCATGTAGCTATTGTAAGTTTTTAGATACAGGGGTCACCTAATCTGAGAGCACCTATATATATATATAATAATATTTTATATATATATATTAATATATATAATATTATATATATATATATATATATATATATATATTATATATATATATATATGTATATATATATATATATATATATAGTAATATATTATATATATGCCAAACTTACCAAAGCACC
>JABUQX010060937.1:5000-30509 GCA_015478945.1 Trachelipus rathkii | reverse complement strand
GTTAGTGGGATGACGTTGCTCCCGCGGAATAAGCCTTAATGCTGTGATGCTGAAGGAAGGGATGGATCGTGATGGAATGAGATTAAGAAGGTTTCCCAAGAATTATTGGATGATGAATTACGGTTGGGTTAGGGGTGTTTGGAGGATCAGAGCGGCTTCCTTTTTTGGGATCGGTTTGGCATATGCGCCCTTCAAGCCAATGAGGAAGTATTGTTTAGACATGGAGTGGAGTTGTACAGAGGGCGCAGCTCAGAAGACCTTCTATTTTATATATTAATTTATATATAGTATATATTATTTATATTATTATTTATATTTTATATTTCTTTTTATTTATATTTATTATTTATTATATATATTAATATGATATTATATATATATTATATTAATTATTATTATCTATATTATATATATATATTTAGCTGGGGCTGCGCCATCGATTTTCGGCTATTCGTCTTCGCTACGCGCTGATCTTCTTATACCCGTAGTCGTAGCGAATTTTTTTTTAATACCGTTTACATGGACGCACTGCATTTTTTCGCGGCTATCGTTTCGGGTATGGATTTTTTTTATTATTAGTGACCTAATCCCTTCTCACCTGGGATGCAAGGTCACTTTCGAAAACGAGGTTTTTTTGGTATGAAAAGGCCGTGATTGTAGTGATAAGTGTCTTGTGATAATATTTTCAGTTATAGTTCTATACTAATCGAATGTAAGATGTGTCAGCTAAAGAGGAAAAGTTGCAACCTGTTTTAACACGCCGTTTTTATTCAATCCTTTGTGATTTTTGTCGGTTTTATTTATATTAGGTATTATTCTATATTATGTTACTAAGTAATTAGTAATATTTATAATTATAGTTATGATTAGAGTTACTGTTAACTAAGTATTAGATTATAGTAACTTATATATAACATTGATAATATTATATAATTATATGATATATATATTATTTATATTATTTATTTATATATATTATATATATATATATTATATTATTTATATATATATATATATATATTAAATAATATTATATTATTATATATATATTTATATTATTTATATTATTATATTTTTATTATATATATTAATATATATATATATATATATATTATTTATATATATTATTATATATTATTAAGATTTTTTAACATTATCGTAATAGAAATTTATAATCTTTGTTATACATGACATCAAATAATGGATTAAAATATTATACAAGATATATTTGTGACTAGGACCAGAGGTGTTTCTGGAGACGAGCCCCCGCTGCCAGATAGTAGTTAAGGGAGCTCTCCATTTTTAACTGAGAGCTGTGCGGAAGCCATTTCTTACTGATCTGTACCGTGTAACCTTGATTGTGAGGGCGGGGGATCGCTGGAACCAGGCAATAGAGGGCGGAGGATGCGTCCAGGTGAAAAGCTATTTGCTCATTCTTGAGAGGTAGAAAATCGCTCATGCTATAGTAAGACCAAGAGCTCGGGCGCGGCTATAATTTTGGAAGGTTCATCCGGTATTTCGGCTTGCCACCTAGATATAGTTGCGTCGTCGGCTATCCGGAACTGCCATTTTTGAACTCGTGCGGCCTTACCTTGCGGTATTTCCCGGCTATCGCTGCCGATTACCCCGTTAAATTAAAGTAAACTGCGGGTAACGAAGGTGCTTTACTTTACCTTTTTAAGATTGTAAAAAGATATTTATTTTTTTAATGGTTAAACATTGTTATATTTCTGCTAGGTTTTCCTCCTCTGGTTCTCTGGCTAAATCATTGCTGAGGGAGGTCCATTTTCCTTTGAAGGAAAAGTCCTCAATTTCCTCTTTAAGGCGATTCTCTTGGCCTGGGATGTCCCCACCGCCCCCGCTGAGACTTCCACAGCTGCAATAGGATGTTATTATATTTTATTAGATTATCCATTCTCCTTGCTGGTTGGGGAACAGGAACAGCTCGGATCTTCTTGAGATGGCACCCACTCCTCCATGGACTTTCGGATTTCCATCCTGTTGTGGCTTGCTTGCGTACCAATACTCTAGAAAATTTTGAATGGAGTGCTCAGTCGTCGTCATTGTTGTTCTGTTGGCTGGCCAGTGACGCTGCTGCTGTTTCTCAGTGGTTTGATGGGTCCCCTATCTTCCGGGGTTTAATCTTGTCCGCGATCTCTCCATGTAGGTGCTATGTTTCTGGGCCTTAAAGGTGAAGGGGGTTGAAGGGCGTGGCCTAAGAGATCCCTTCTGTACAAGATATGAGGTGGGCCAAACTTTCTGCACTGAGGGGCTGTATTAGTGTTGGCCTGATAACCAGGTTTCATTCGGTGGTTCATTTCACCGTTGGGTTTAGGGTGCATGTATGCCTTTTCTCCCCTGAAGATATCGACACCTGCCGACGGTGCTGACAAAGTTGTATGTTATGCCTGAAGAGTGAATTATATATTGCTTAGTTACGTAGCATAATTTGATTATTAATTAAAAGGGACGAGGCGAGGTATCTGTTGTGGCGCCGAATAGATTCAGGAGTGAGGTTGTACAGGGCATTGAGGGGTTTGGCGTTTGAGGAGATTGGATTAGTGGAACGCGTTTTCATGGAAGCGTGTCTGGGGTAAGGGAGACTGCCAATTTGATGAGGTTTGTAAGTTGGTCTTTGGACATGTGGAGAAGGTGGAGAACGCCATATTGCAAAAGGGTGTATAGAGATGTGGGTGTTTTGGCTGTCGGACGGCCCCGAAAAAAGGTGGGATTATTCAGTTAGAGTTGGGTTTACGAGTGCGATATGAGTGTTGGGCAGCCAGAGAGCGATGGTCGGTACGAAAGGGTTACATGAGGGGTTTGGGTTTGTGGAGGAGATTTATAATTAAATTAATTTTATTATTTATAATAAAATATTAAGAGCAATTGCTACTTTTAAATACTTTTATTTACTATACTTTAGTGTCCAGGGGAACCTCCCTTGGGCTGCTTGATGAGGATGGTGTATATGGCATCCATTTGGTTTTCGACCCTTAAAACTCCAGAGTCCATCACACTATCTATAGGGAGTTCATCTGCAGAATAAATATAACTTTATATAAAATATCAAATTATAAAATGACTTGTCTATAATTAATCGGCAACAATTTCTTACGCTATTTCTTTTTTTATTATTAAACTCTATTTGCCACCAGGAGTCTTCATTTTTCTTTTGGCGACAATCTGATCTGGTTGGCCCACTGGGGCCTGTTCTAATGGTTCCACAGGGCTGGATCTTGCTATTGGTCCCTTCCTCCACTGGAGCCCCCCTTGCTCCCCTGTTATTCCTCACATTGTTGTCGCCAAAGATTGAGTGTGTGAGGACTGAAACATAATCTTTTTCAGAAATTCAAAGTTATTAGTTTTTAATGACATCTTTATTTGTTAATCTTATTTACTTTTATTTATTTTATTTAGTAGATTTAGCCACTTTTAGTTTCGCGGATTAGTACGCTGCGCGCCCCGGTTAGGCTCGAAATCGGAGTTTTAAGTTGTTAAATGTCAATTCTGGTTCATCAATCTCCAAGTCAGGTATTGAAGGCATGAGACTCCTGGTCCTGGTTGGACTCACCAAGGCGTTGAAGGCTGCCAGTAGTCAGTGCCTTGTCGAGTGGTGGCCTTCCCTTACGGGATGCTAAACTCAATGATGAATCTCTGTGATTGTTTCCCAGTAACTGGTGAGTTTGGCTTTCCTAAAGACAATAATTTATTGTTTTGTCTGTTAAATTAATAATTATTTAACCTCATATGTTCTTTAATTGGTTATGAGGACTAGGTATAAATGACAAATTTAATTGGTTAATTTTCACAATCTCTTGCCTATTTCTAAATGTTAAGATTAACACTGGTATCCCAGTGGACTGTATTCCAAGAAGCCTATTGTGGGCGGTTCCAACTGTCGGCTGTAGTGGCACCCTTCTGTGGAAGAGGTTGTTTATCGTCGAGTCTTCCCCTTGCATCCAGCGGTTCTTTCAATATCCTGCTTCAAAGTCCTCTTGAGGTGGGGATGAATCGGATTAATGAAGGTAAACATCTCCTTCGTGTAAGGTTCATCAGCTAAATCCAGTGGCATCAATGAATGAACACCTAATGATGAAAGTAATTTAGTTAATAATCAATATATTTAATTTTTAATAATATATTTTAACGTGAGACGCTTAGTCGCTCAGGTTAGCTATTTAAAAATTGATGTTCATTAAATAATATATTATGTTTCTGAATTGTTTACTGGTGTCCTTGTCTTCGCTCTCTCTGCTGTTGAACTTTGACTGAGGGCTCTTATCCAGAACATTGACGATGCGAGACTACTCTCCCTTGACTGGAGCGACCGCGCTGCTAAGCCTTCAATGCTGCGGGGTGAGGGAGAAGGTCATTGTGATCTGGCATTATAAATATACAAATTTAATTACAATTTTATTTTCTTTTGTAACTTTTATTTTATCAAGACTTTATACAAGAGTGTTTAATCTTGATAACTAATTAACTAGCAACATGTTTAGTTGTTGTCTGTCTTTTCATAATTATTTAATTAATTAATTATTTAAACTTACATGGTGTAGCTGTTGAGTGGGCCTTGTTGGTGCTTGTAGGAAGCCTTCTTCCCTTTGGCAGGCAGGATGTTTCACTTCGGCAACCCAGTGTGGTCTTCCTAAGAGAACCATCAACTTTCTCTCAGTCCTCAAAATTTTTCAAGTGACTCGATAAATATTAGAAGTTTTTATTTTTTTGGATATTAGTCAATCATTATTTTTCTATTTAAAATTATTCACAAGTACAACCTACTAAAGTTTAAATGATACGACGTTATTTAATTAATTTGGTTACTTTATAGTCTTTTTACTCTGACTATTGTGTCTGGTAATTTTGTTTAGTCTTTACTATAGCATGGAGGCGAGTTTCTTACTCTCAGATGGCAAATAGCTTTCACTCTTTGACGGTCCCGTTGCCCTTTGGCATTGGTTTCCAGGATTCGGTCTCCTACACAAGGGTTCAGTGACAGGATCAGTAAGAGATTGGCTGTCCATGTCCGCTCTCATTTAAATGGAGAGCTGCTCCTTAGCTTTACTACTGCAGCGGTGAAACTGTCTCAGAACACCTCATGGTCCTAGTCAAAACTTTCATGGATTTAAAATGGCATAATTTTATGTTTTATCTTATTCCTATTGATTAAATAAATTCCGTATCTGTATTTTATAACAGGATATAACTATATTTTTATATATATAATTATATCATATTGATTTTGATAAATCTATATTATAAATATTTTAAAATATCCTATTATGAGTTTATGTATATTATATTATATATATATAATATTTATATTTTAGATCTCTGATGGTAGAATTATATAAATAATATATTATTTATTTAGTATATATATATATATTTTTTATACCTTACATATAAATAAATTCACCAAACTTTTATAAGCTATATCAATTTTTGTTATATATTCAAACTTTATGGCAATAAATTTTTAGAAATTAGAACACTGTAAATTAGTAATTAATAAAAATATGACTTTCTATAGGTAGGTGATAACTTGTTAATTAAAATATAACATGCAAAAGAAAATCTATTGAGAGGACTAAATTGGAACTCTATTCTAAACAAAAATATGGTTATTATATTTTGAAAATACTTATTCGTAATTAGTAATAGAACTAAGACTAATATTATTACAGACTTATCCTACCCATGCCACGCCTTTTGTTACCATATTAAAACCGTTTTCGAAGTGACTTGTATCAGGGAGACGGAGTTAGGGTTCACTTAATTAATTAAAAAAATTTCCATAGCCGACGTAGCGCGGAAAATGCCCCAGTGCGTCTGTTGGCTTGTCGACTATTTTAAAAAAATTTCGGTACGAGGCTTACGGCTATAAGATTGTGTGCGGCGTGCGATTAGCGAATAGCCGAAATCGTTTGCGGCATGCCGTATGGTAAAGATAAAAGACTAGATAAGGCTAGTAAAGAGTAAAAATGATATAAGTAACCCAAATTAATCTTTAAATACTAGTTAAATTTAATTTCTTGATTTTTTTATGATTGAACATTTATATGATTATAGTCAAATTCAAAAAATTTAAAAGATTCTATTCTTTCAGTTTTTCATTTAGCTTTAAAATTAGGACTGATGAGAAAGTTGATGGGTGTCTCTTAGGAAGATTCACACTGGTGTGCCAAGATGGTAAATCCTGCCTTGCAAGGAGAGGGGGCTTTCTAGACCAGACAGGTCCACCTCAAGCGATTTACAAGATGTAATGTTTAAATAATTCATTAATTAATATTTAGATAAGATTCACAAAACTAACTGGTTGCTAGTTATTAGCTTATCAAGTTTAAACCTTCTTGTATAAGCTTGATACTTTATACATGTTATCAAAGAAAATCTAAAATTTTAATTAGTTTGTTTATTTTATATCAAGATCAAAATAGCTTCTCCCTCACCTCTCTGCAGCCATTGACGGGCTTAGAAGCGCAGGTCGCTCCAGTTCAGGAGGTGGGTCTCGAAGGTAGATGTTCTGGATGAAGCTTTAGGTCCAAGTTCAGCCAGCGGAGATACAAGTTCCCAGGCGAAAATTTCAGAAAAATATTATTAACCCTAACCGATGTCCATTATTTTTACATAGGTTATGAGCGACTTAGCGTCTTCACGTTTGAAAATTATTTTTTTAAAATTTAAATATATGATTTATTAACTTAATTATTTTTTCATCTTAGGTGGTTATTCATTGATGCCACTGGATTTAGCTGATGATGCTTACACGAGGAGATGTTTTTAATTAATCCCGAGTTTCATTCCACCTCAATGAAGTATTTGAGCCGGGATATTTAAAGATGTTGCTAAGGGGAAGATGATGATAACAACTCTTCACAGAAAGTGGGTGGCTCAGGCAGTTGGACCGCCCACAATAGGTCCTTCTTGGGAATGGCAGTCCACTGGATTGACAGGGGCAACCTCAAAAGGTGCCATGCAACTTTGCGGTATGGTGAAGGTGTAAGAAAATTAAAAAGTTAAATTTTTGTCATTTTATCCTTGTTCATAACATAAGCACTAGAGGTGTACTATTAATTTATTTCACACGACTACAACATATTATTGGTCTTTAGGACAGGCAATCCCGTTACTGGGGGAAACTAATCAAGGATCTGCATATGAGTTTAGCATCCACGGTAGGGTGAAGGCCACCACTATGGCACCAACTACGTGGCAGCCTTCAACGCCTTTGGTGAGTCCACAAGGACGGAGAACTTCCCCTGATTATCCTGACCTGGAGATTGTGGATCTCCAGGAGCTCCTGAGGGCGGAGGGTGACAACCCAAGTCTGCCGCCGCTGCAGGTACTTAGAATTCGCGAAAAATAGTGCTAAATGCTACTACTATTATTTTAATATTTTATTAATAAGTATTACAATAAATTATTTCTTTAGATTTAACTCTAATCTTTGAATTTCTTGATTAATATCTTATTGTTTCAGTGCTCACATACTCAATCTGTTGGCACAGATGTGAGTGATATATAGGGCTGGAGCAAGGGGGGCTCAGTGGGAGGAGGACCATAGCTAGATCAGTCCAGGCCCTGTGGAACCTTCAGAACCGGGCCCCAGTGGTGGCCAACCAGATCAAGATTGTCGCAAAAAAAGACTCCTGTGGTGACAAGTTAGTAGTAGTTACTATTTAAAGAATTTAGGTTAGAATTGTTGCCGATTATTATGAAGTTATTTTATAAGTTTTTGTTTTTCCTATAAGTTATATTATTTTGAGATTGGAACTCCCTATATGATAGTGTGGTGGTCCTTCTGGAGGTTTTAGGGTCGAAACCAAATGGATGCCATAAACATCTTCGATAAGCGCAGGAGTTCCCTCTCCAGAGGTAGACGTCGAGGGTAAATATAAGATTTTTAGTAGCAATTGCTCTTAATATTTTATTATAATTTAATAATTTATTAATTATAAATTCCTCACAACCCAAACCCCTTCCTTAATCCTTTCTGTACCTGTACATCGCTTTTGTGTTGCCCACATCATTCGCTACTTTCGGTAAACATCTCTAACTGAATAGTATGCCACCTTTTTTTTCGGTCGTCCGGACGGCAACACTCTCTGTGCTTCTAATTACACTTTCTTAACAATATGGTGTTCTCCCTCTCACATGTCAACATTTACAATCCTTCATCAATTGGGCAGTCTTTTCCCTTACCGCAAGACCACGCTTCCATGATAAATCGATCTATCTTATCATCCCTAATGCCAGACGCCTAGATTGTCCATCTGTCAACCCTCACTCTTGTCTGATTCGCCTATTCCATTTAATCCGCTCTCGTGTCCCGTTTTTTATTATATCATGATGCTTAGTAACTAGCAATATATTATTATTCTTTTCGGTCATGACGAGTACATTGGTCATTGCGTGTGGCGCAGTGTCTGTTATGCTTCGAGGGGGGAAAGGGGCACGGCACCGCCTCTACCCCAATTTGGTTGATGAGCAGGCCTTGGGGAAGAGTGAAAATATTCATTTGTAGATATGCATGTGGCCTCTTATTTATTACGGCTCTCTTCTTCTTGTGGTTTTTGATAAGAGGTTTTTGGATCCTTTTTCAGTCTATAGGATTCTCTTTATTGTCTCTCTGCTTTATTCTACCTTCTCTTTCTCTCTCTTATATGGCCTCCTTTAGTATGAAGAAGCATTTTTAATCTTTTGGGCATTGAATTAATTTTGGTGTTCTTCTGGATTCAGTGTTACCGGTATATAAGGTGTGTATTCTCTCATTCCTCTCCATCTGTGCTCTATTCTAGCTAGCTGTCGGTGCTCTTGGCCTGCACAGAATAGAATCCCCTCATTCCTAATTCTAGTATCGCTCATTCTATTTCTCCTGAATTTTGTTTCTTTGGTATTGTGTATTTCTCGATGTGTAGCATTGGTGGATTGTTGGTGTTTTTTCGTTATTTATCCGATCAGTCTTTAGGTGTATTGGTATGTTGGGTGCATCTTCTCTTTTCAATGATATTCTCGGTGTTCTTGTTTCCTCTCTTATCTCTGCATTGCGGGATGTTTAGTGTGTTTTATTTTTATACTATTTAATATCCCTCTTTCCGTTCTGTATGTGTTGGTTAGATAGGTTGCTATGTTGCGGTGTGTGGGCTCCTTCTAGGGCAGAGTATGTCCCTTGTGGTAGGAATGGTTTTGTAGGACTCTTTTCTTCTTCTATTATGTATATATTGGACTCTGCATGGAAGTAGTGTTATGTCCAGTGAGGGGACATGTTGGCTGTGTGAATGGATATCTTATCTATGTATGATTTGTATTTTTTTTTATTATTTAATTTTTTGTATGTTACTTTTATTAAAAAATTTTGTAGCGTTGTGTGCGTCTCTCTTGTTTTCTTTATTAATGGTTTTATATTCAATTTTTTCATCGAATTTCGTATCTTATGCGACGATCTAACTATCGTAGTTTTCACTATTTTGTCATATTTTTCTATACTGGTCTTTCGACATTGTCAATATGTATAACTCTTATTCGGTGTATTGTTATGCCTGCTATCTGTATGGTTTTCTATATAATGCTCTATCCTGGATGCCTGATTGATTCGATTGTAGGTTCGGCTCAATGTCCGTGTATATATAGCGTGTTATGTTGGATCTCGTTAATTTTTTTATGCTCCGTGTGAGCTCTTTGTATTTTATATTTTAATTCTATTTTTATCTTTTTATATCTTATTAAAATTATTTACTTTTCCCTTTTTTATTTTTTTAAAAAGTTTAAAGTTGTTTAATTTTTCTCTTTTTTATTATTCTTTATTTTTTATTATTATTATTGTGTGTATTATTTATTTTTATCTATTTATTATATTATACTATTTTATTTATGTTATTATTTAATTATTTTTTTTATTCTCTTATTATTATTTATTTATTATTTTATTATTTTATATATTATATTAAATTATTTTTTTGTTTTTAACTTCTTTACTCTAATTTATATTTTTTATATATTCGTGAATGCATTCTTCTATTTTCTCTTTTATTATGGGCTGGTAGTGTGTTAGTATAAATACAATGGTATTTTTATTAGCATTATGTTTTGTATTGTATTTATATGATCATATGTATCTTGCTTCTAGATAGTCTGTCCTCTCGTGGCTCTATTACCTCTTCTTATCCCTTAGATATAAGATCGTCATCATGGTATTATATATCCACTCTAATTATGAGTGTCTGGTGCAATCTATTTCGTCGCCTAATAACCTTCTCATGGTGGGTTTTTTCTTCCTTTTAGTGTTAATCCTGGGTTGCCATCAACTAACTTCGCCATACAAACCCTCCCGCTTTATCCTTTTCTAATATTAGCACTTTCTTCTCGCCTCTCCTCTCTCCATTCTTTCCTTCTCCCGTATATGTCTATCCCTCTCTCCCTTTAGGTATAATATATCTAAACTCTTATTCTTTGGGTATTTGGCCTGCTCTTGTTTCCTTGAGTTTGATTCTTTATTATATACTATTCATCTTTATATTTTTTTTCCTCTAGATATATATTTTAGCCATCAACGTCTCCAACTTCTAGTTGGCATTATATATTATCATTATTATTTTATATTTTATATTATATAAATGAATTTTTTATATTTTATCTTTATTTGGATTGATTATTTAATTTCCACAAGTATTGAGCATCGACTTAAAAGTTTTTAATTTCCCTTCTAAGGGGAATAAAAAGGATTGACCGACTTTCTGAACGCGCCTTGATACGTAGTTATAATAGTTTTTAGAATTGACCTACCGTATTTAATGTTGATAAATATATATTTTCTTGCATTAATTGTTTTTATTTTTTTATATTTATAGGATTACTTCAGAATCAAGCTTGCTTAATTGTCGCTTGTCTCTAGTCGTACTTAACTTATGTGTTCCTGTGATGTTATTATCTGGTTGTGTGTTGAGTTTTCTCTGCTCTTATCTGTCTCTCAATGGATATATAGTCCAAGCTATAATTCTCTTAGCTATCTTCTTATTGTTTGTGTTCTCATATATAAATTTTTTATATTTTTTTTATAGTTAATGAGCTTCGTTTTCATTCTTATAAGTAATATTAGTAATCCTCGTTATAGTTTCCAGTCTTTTAGTTTCATATCTTAGTCTTTAATATTTTGGGAAATGTATGTGGTTATGTGTTTTGTCTTCGTTGATGTTTTTCTCTTGTGGGTGGTGGTACTTAATGGGTTTTCTTATGTTTCTCTTTCTCTCCTTTTTCTCATATATTCCTTTAGTGGATAGATTCAGATTTTGTCGTTGTCACTGTCTTGTCTTTGTTTTTATCTTTGTCTTGATTTGATTGGTCTGTAATATGTACTCCTCAATAGTTTCTTCTCTCGTTTCTTTTTGTTGTTTTTGTATTTGTATCTTTGAAGTTATTCATTCTTTTGTTCTGTTGAGTCCTATTTTTACTCTTTTCTTTAATGGTTGGATTTTATTGTTCATGTGGTATAATACTTGTGTATTTTGTTGGTATGTATCTGTCTTTGTTCGGTCTATATATAGATGTATTTGTTGTGTTTTGTTGCTCTCCTGATATACTGAGTGTTTTCTTTTTTTTCTTCTCATTATATATATAGTTATCTGTTATTCATAATTATTCTGCCAGTTCTGCTTCTGATATGTTTTCCTGATAATCTATTTTTCTCGTGTGATTTCTATGTATTCCTTCATTATTTTTCTCTTGTGATTATCTATGTTTTTGTAGTGTTTTTTTTTCCTCCTCTCTCTTATTTGCTTCATTATTATTTCTGTATGTTTTTTTTTGTTTGAGTAATTATTAATTGTTTAGTTCATCTTCTATATATACAAATTTATAAATATTTATCTATCATTGGTATTGAAATGTATAATATTTTAATCTCTGTTAATTTGGTGTGTTTAACCTTTATTTTAATTATATGCTTTCATTTTAACATATTCTTGGAAATGCTCATTTGCTTATCGAAACTTGTTTTCGGATAATATATGATTTCTCTTTATATTTGCAGTCGGAATTTGTTCTGCCCAAATTTTCTCCTGCGTTGACTGAATATTTACAAGGTCGTGTTCTCTTTGAAAATTTCTTTTTCATTCTCGTTTATGTATTTGGTTAAGCTTTTGGACCTCTTTGTGCGTGTTAAGTTATGGCTACATTGATTTATTGTTTTATTGTTATTAGTATGGCTTGATTTTTGTAGTGTGTTATTTGGATGATATATCTCCTTGTTCTATGTGAGATTATCATCTTGTTTGTCTATCCTTGTTATTCTCATATTGAATTTCTTGTAAATTAAAGACTTAAGATAAATATTCATGTTCTTCAACTGTTATCTTGTTCATTATTTTTTCTTTTTTGTTGTATCGATTCGGCTTTTTCCTATTATATGTGTGTATATGGTTGATCATATTAAGGAGTTTGTAGATTTCTTCTTGCATTCATAGTCTTTCCATTGATAAGGATTTAGTGTCTATATCTTTGTGTTTATTGAAATTTTTATTCCTGTTTTGATCTATAATGTCTATATGTGATATTATATACTGTTTTTTCTTGTGTCTTTTTTCTTTTCCTCATATTAGCTATTATTGAGATCAGTCTCTGTTTTTCTTTATTATGTTATTGATGTTTAAGGGCTCGTTAATTTACTCTTGTTTTATCATAGGATGATTATTTTGCTCTCCTATTATGCTGCATTGTCTCTATCTACTGACCGTTTCTTAATAAGGTTAATGGCCATTAATATCGATTTTTTTTTTTCTATTAATTATTATTCTCTATTTTTTTTTTTGTTCTCTATTTTGCGTATTTTTTGTTTGTTTTTTTTTATTCCTCTCTTTATTTCAATATTTTTGATTATTTTTCTTATTTATTTTGAATTGCATGTTTTTGTTCCAATTTTTTTTGTATGTTATCCTGGAATATAAATTTTTTTTCTTTTTCTCTCTGACTCTCTAACTCTCTCTCTCTTTCTCCTCTATTCTGCCTCTTGTTCTTCTGTCTCTCTCTTCTTCTTTATCTTTATTTCATTGTTATATAATATTAATGGACATTGCCTTTTCAACTTCCGATCTTCTATTAGTGTATCCTATAATGTCTCTCTTAACAATTTGTGATTTTGTACGGTGCTTGGAGTTGTAAGATATGAAGAGTACAAATCGATCTTTTTCCCATTTCTTATTCTTATTTTCCTTTTCATTTCGAAATAAAAAAAATGTTGCTTTTTATTTTTTTTTAAAGTTCTGTTCAACTTTCTATCGAAAGTTGGTTATAGTTCTTCATTCTCTGCTCTAGTTTCTCACTCTTTCTCTTCCTTTCTCTACTTTTTTTCTACTCTCTCTTCTCTTTCTTTCCTCTTCTTCCTTTTCCTTCCCCTCTTCCTCTCTGAGAATCTCCTTTTATTTCTCTTCCTTATTTTTTTTATTATCTTTTATTTTATTCTTCCTTATTCTATTTTTTTATTTATTTTTATTCTTATTTTTTTTATTATTTATATATTATTTATTTTCTATCTTATATTTTTTTTATTCTTTTCCTGATATTATTATTTTAAACGTGGTATTTCATTATTTATATATCTTATTTTATTTTTATTATTTTATGTTTATTAATTTTATTTTATTTATATTTTTTATTTTTTTTTTTATCTTTATATCTCTATCATGTGGCTAGTTCTTTTTTATCATTGTTGTTTTTTCTTTGGTTAAAGTCGGATCCATTTCTTATTTTTATATTTTATAATTTATTTCTCTTATTATTCCTGATTATTATATTTTTTTTATAATATTTTCTTTCTATCTTTTGTTATATTTCTTTATATTTTTTATATTTTTTATTTATTATATATTATTATTATTTTATTCTTTATTTTTTAGGATGAGTGGATGATGCATTGAGGAGACGGTGGCGAGTTGCGAAGAGAGAGCCAGGATAAAAGTTGTTTGTGTTATTGATAGACTGTTTAATAGTGTGGTTGATCTTAAGAAACTGTGAGCGCTTTATAATTTAGATTTGTTTAATATTTTGAGTTGTTTGTTTCCTTTAAATCTAGCTATTTATAGATGCTTTATTTGTCTATGATATACCAAATCATTTCATTAGTAGTGGTAAAAAACCTTGCTATTCAAAAATTCTCTCTGTTCAAAGTGTTCAACTTCTAAATATCAAATTATATTCTTGTTTATCGCTTAGATTTATTTCAATATTATTTATAGAAAATTAAGAGATTAATCTATGGTAAGAAAATATTAATATACGTGTTTTTTTATTCTCAGAATCCCAATCGAAATTTGAAAATTAAAACAGTGTTTAAATTCTTAAATTATGATGTTTGTTTAACTGGTATTTTTTACTCAGCATTTTGATAAATAAATATAATTGGTGTTTCATATGACATAAAATGCAGGATTTCAAAAAGGCAGAAAAGAGTAATTATTATTAATTAGTTTTCTATGGTGTCTTAATTTATGTACGTTTTTAATTAGAAATTTCAATACTTTGTTTTTTTTATATATACCAAATATATTTCATTAATTGTGAGAAATATTTCATCTTTTTTTAATAAAATATAAAATTTAACTTTCTTAATAACAATTATTACGCTTTTTTTCTAAAATGTTTTCACATTGTAACTTGAGAACTCTTTTAAAGTACGATTTTTTCTCTAAATTTCAATCATTTTTGATAATATTATTTTTTAGTAGTATAATCTTAGAATATAGGTTTCTTATCTAGGTGTATTTTTTCTCAGTGTCTAGAAATGTTGAAAGAAGAGATTGGTACGTTCCATTTTCTTTTTATTTAAAAATTATAGTCGTCACGACTATATACTGGGTGGAATCGTCTTTTATAGTATCGATACTCGCTCTATTTAGTATTTTGCTTCGATTCGACGTTGTGAAAACTGTTTTATGATAGGAAAAAAATTCACTAAGTTCTTCAGTAAGTGTAAGTTCGATTTTTTTCACTTTATTTGAAATAAAGATAGTTTCACTGTGTTCAGACAATTCTTAGTAGTTATTATCTGACTGGTAAAAATTAAGCAATCAAGTATCTGATCATTATCATAATTATAGACGAATTTATGTATAAATAATTATTAGATACGTCTTTAGATAGCAAACTAACAGGAAATTTATTTTCATTCATTGCAAAAAATAAAATGATCAAAGCATATTTTCCGTTAAGTATTAATGCTAAGATTTTCAATATTATGTTAGAAACTACAGTAATTTAAATTTAAATTTTAATAACTATTTTACGAAACACTCTCATAAAAATATTGTACTTTTGGTTTAGATGGTAGGAGATTATCCCATTATACTGTAGCCTTCTTATGTTTACTGACCTACCACTATATGTGAATTTCTAATTAGTTGTTGGAAACCTGTTTTTTTCATATTCAATAATTAATTTTACTTTTTTCTAATACTTTTTAAAAATACTTTATTTTTTTCTTAATTTATATTTCCATTTATTATTAATTTTACTTTGCTTATGCCTGAATAAATAAGTTTTTTTTACCTATATATTTATTTACTATTTGAGTAATTTATTTTGGTTAATCTTAAAATTGTAGTTTATATAACTCGGTGTTTAATTTTTCTCAAGTGCTTTGAAACAATATAATAATGTTGTTTCATCTTGATAATGGCTCTTAATTTTTTCTTATTAATAAATGCTAATGAATAGAGTCAATTTTTAATTGTTTTAGTGTTACTTGGAAGTGACGTATTTCAATGAAATTTCAATATTTGTTTTTATATACCAAATAATTTCAATTAGTTGTGAAAATCCTGTTTTAATATAAACAAAATTATTTTAAAATACCATAGATTTCTTCTTTCTTTTTATCTTAATTATTTTATACCATTACAATTTTTCATAGATCTTTTACTCTTATAAATAGATGTATCTCAAGATTTTTTCTACTAAATTTTCAACAATTTTGATAATTTATTTGGTAATTCTTAAAATTGATGATTTTTTAACAGTTATGTATTTTCCAGCACTTTGAAAAAATAATGTGGTTTCATTTTGAATGTTACTATCTTCAAATTAGCAAGAAAAAGGTATATTAAATATAGTTTATTTTAAGGAAAACGCTGTCTTAAATTGACGTGTTTTTTAATGAAATATCTAAATATTTGTTTTATATATATCCTAATAATTATTTAATCGTCAAGTGTAAATAGATTGATTTAATATAAAAATTATAACGTTCATATATATATACTATTATTTTTTCTTAAATATTTTCACATTGACAAATTTATAGAACTCTTAAAAGTTACTCGATTTTTCCTATATAATTTCATCCACATTTTAATATTATTAATTATTTGTTAAATCTTATAAATTGTTATAGTTTATTTTTTTATAGTCGGTATTTATGATAACATTTGTGATAAATATAATAATGTGTGTTTTCATTGACTAATGCATATTTCAATATAAGTGACTCAGATAAAGAGGGTAAATTTTATATAAAATTGTTTTAGGAGTTGCATATTATCGTTTTTTAATTAAATTTTGAATATTTTGTTTTTATTATATATATTACTCAATATATATATTCATTAGTTGTGTTAAAATATCTGTTTTTAATAAAAAAATTTAACTTTCTAATAATTACTATGCTTTTATTCTTATAATTTTTTCTCATTATTCGTGAATTTTAGAAAACTCTTAATTAATGGATTATGAATTTTTGCTTAAATTTCTAAACATATTTGTGATAATTATTTGTATGATAAATTCTTTAATAAATGGAGTTTTTAACGGTTATTTCTCTAGTATTGAAATAAATAATTATTATATTGTTGTTTCATTGAAATGCTATTTTAATAAAAGGTCCAGAAAATGAGAATTATTATATAATTGGCTTCACAACTAAATTTCATTTAATTTTGATCGTTTTTATTGAAATTTTCATATATATTGTTTTTATATACATAAATATTTCAGATACATTTTTAGGAAAAAATAGTTATTATTAAATAAAATTAAAATATTAAGATCTCTAATAAATTTTACTCTTTTTCTTAAATTTTTACATAACTAAATATCCGAACTCTTAGAAGTCTTATACCCTTTTTCCTAAATTATTTTATATTTTATATCCTTACTAAATACATATTCAACATTAGTGAAATTATTTGGTACTTCTTAAATTTGAGTTTTCTAAGTGAATTTCTTACTATTTTAGATATAATTAATTATAATGTTAAGTTTTTCATTATGAATTAATGCTATTTTCAATACTAATTAGAATAGAAGAATTATTTAGTATAATAGTTTTTTGTTGTCTTTAATGACGTTTTTTTAATGAAATATCCTTTCTCTAATATTTGTTTTTATTATTCTTAACTATATTTATAATTTTCATTAGTTTATGTGCCTCACTATGTTATTAATATCTATTGTATTTCGTTTCTTTTATCTAATAAACAAATCCTGCCCTTAATTTCACATTTTTTAACAAATTTAAGATACTTTCATTTAACAAGGTATCGATTTTACCTATCTAGAATATTTTCACATAAACATTTGTAATAAATTATTGTGTGGCAATTTGACTAATATTATTATTAGTGACAAAATTAAGGGAGCATTTGATTAAATAATTAATGATTGTTGTTATTCATTGCAAAATGCTCACCATAATTCTCAAACGAAGCAGAAATATTGAAGGAAATTATATTTATTAGTTTAAGGTGTCTTAAATTGAACTTTATGCTTTATCTAATTTAATGGATTTAATATATACTTTGTTTAATGAAATTTACCAAATATTTTAGTTTTAATTAGAATTTGGGAATATAACCTGTTTTTTAATATATATTAATAATATTTTATACTTCTATATTACACTCTTTTTCTTCTAATATTTTCACATTACGAATTTAGGTAAACTCTTATATAAGTTACGATTTTTCATCCTAATATATTTCATAACATTTGAGTTTATATATATATATCTTAAAATCTGAGATTTCTTAATACTTGGTATTTTTTCAGCATAATTTGAAAATACATATAATGTGTTCTCATTGGATAAATTGCTATTTAAATAAGCAGGGAAAAAGTAATATTTAATTAATCATAATTATTTTAGGTGTCTAATATTGACGTTTTTTTAATTAAATTTTTCAATATTTGTTTATTATATTACCCAATAATATTTCTTCTTAGTATGTGCACAAACCTGTTTTAATAAAGTAAAATTTTTTTATGCTTAGTTCTTTTGGTAGATTTTACTCGCTATTTTCCTCTTAGAATTTGTCATCATTACATAATTTCCATAGTGAATTAAAACTTCTTTAAATTGGTAATTATTTAACACCGAACAATTTAAATCTATATATTGACTATTTTTTTTTGAAATTATCTTTCAGAATATATTTAGAGTTTTTACAGAGTATTCTATATTGTTAGGTTATAAATGGGAATGATATGGTGTTTTCTGATGAATGTGGGAGCCATACCGGGCTTACTTTCAAAAATGGCAGAATAGAAGAGAATTGTGATTAATAGATTTTTATGGTGTTTCTAAAGTGTTACTGTAATTTATAATTTAAAAATGTTTCTAATTTATTTTGCGTTATTTATCTAATCTACTCTATATGAGTATATTTTTACATTAGTTGTGAAAGAGAGCCGTTTTTAATTAAATATACAATAGTGGGTAATTAACTTCTAAAAGTTTATCTGTGATTTTTCTTTATATTTTCACGGCTGTCGAATTTTGTTAGGAAGTTTTACTGGACGATTATTTTCCTAAAATTTCTAACATTAATGAAATTATTTCGTATCTATTCCAAAACCGAGTAATTTTTTTTACATTTTAAGGACTGCAGAGCATTTGATAAAAAAATAATGTGTTTCATTGAAATGCAATTTCAAAATAGCACAGAAAAGAGATTTATTAATTGTTTTAGGTTGCTTTCAAATGATGTTTTTAATGATAATTTGATTATTTGTATTTATTTTATTTATACCTAATATTTCTAATTAAATTGTTTTACTTGCGATTTAAAAATTTCAAAAATTTAAACTTTAAAATTGAATCGGTGTGTGAAAACAATATTGGTCCAATAAACATCGAATTTGAGATTATTAAAGTACTGATTTTTTCTCTATAATTTTAACATATTTTGTTAATTTTAATTTGTTTATAATTTCTTAAAATTATTTGATTGGATATATATATTATTTTCAGCATGTGAATAAATAATGTGTTTCAGTGGATAATATGCTATTTTCATAATAAGCTGAAAAGTGAATTTATATAGTTTTAAGATGTCTTAAATTGATTTTTTTTTTATATAATGAAATTTTTTCAATTTATCTTTGTTTTAATATCTCATTAAAAATATTAATGTTTGATGATAATCACCTGTTATAATAAAAATTTTATTATACTTCTTAAAACAAAAGTATTAATAATAATAAATTTTATACATATTATATCCAATTTGAATATAAGCCACAATCTTAAATAGTTTCGCGATATCTCTGTTCTATACATTTCAAATGCATTTGAAATTTATTTATGTGGGATCTTGAGTGATTCTTCTCAAACTTCGCGCCGGATTAGTTTTTCCACTATGTGTGCAGTATTTGGTACAACTATTGATAATTTTTTGTTCTTCAGTGTTAAATGTCATTATATTTATCGGCAGTTATATTCCTAAGACTTTACTCTTTTAATGGAAATTATCTATTATTTTGTGTTCTTGTGATTATTGGTAGCTGTAATTACTAATGTTACCCTTGTGATATATTTAGATTTTGTGTTTTCCTAGTTTCACCTCATATATGGTCGTCATATCCCTGTAAGTTTGGAACTCCTCGTTCCTATATAGATTTAAAGCATTTCTATATACTTGTACTTTAATTTATGGCGCCGGAACTTTTTTTTTCATCTTTTCTTATGTTTTCATCAGTGTAGCAGGCATTTTTTATCAGGTTTTAGCTCTATGAAATGTGAGCTCTTGTCCTCTTCGCTAAATCGTGTCAAAAAACGATAAATAAGATCTTTATTTGTAGCCGTAAAATTTGTACAAAATGCCAGTGATAACGTGTTACATCTTAGTGAATCAGAATTTTCCCAGGTGTCATATTTTTGAAAACGGAGGTCGTATTATGTGATTCTCTTAATTGTGTCACAAAGATGTTCGACGCTGAGTTGTTCAAAGCAGAAGAAGGAGTAATATTTTTTTAATTTAGTATATGGTGTTTTAGTGTTGTCTTTAGATGAATGACGTCATATGTTAATGACAAGTTTTTGTTATATTTGTTACTCTATATATTGCCAATTATTATCGATATTTATCAGTTGTTATTGTGTGATGTATAAAAAGCTTCTTGTTTATAATTAAATTAATTTAATATCTTTTCATAAATAATGTACGTACTTATTTATCTCTTAGATCTGATGTCTATTTCAGCTTTTTAATGGCGCTTTTGCATTTAGGACTCTTAAAGTCTCTCTGTATCCATTTAATGCTTAATGTATTATATTTTCTGAATGTAATCATTTTTGGAGGAGAGTTATTGGTTATAGGAATGCTTTTTAATTATATATTTAGAGTTTCATATAGGTACGGTGATGTGTGTTTAACGAGATAGGTGGTTGTTTTGGTGAAAAATTAATGGTTCGTTATATTCATTGATAATTATGTGCCGTATTTCAAAATGGTTAGTATTAAGAAGAGAAATGTGTAATATATTTTGATATATTTAGATATTAAATATTCTTATGAGTGGTTTCTCTCTGGAATTATTGAACTGTTTGTTTTTAATAAGGGATATATTAATTTGCAAAAGGGGGTAATTTTTTGATTAAATTATAGTGATTTATGCTCCTAATTATTCCAGAGTCCATAAGGGTGATTTTTAATATACATTAAATCTTTAATACTTCTTCTAATACTGACGCTTTTTTCTTAAATTTTCCCATTTACAAATATTTTAGACAATCTTAAATATAGTTTACGATTTTAATCCTAATATATATTAAACATTGATAAATTCATATTTGGTTAATCTTAAAATGGAGTTTTTATCGGTACATTATATTATATTTTTCAGCATTATTTTGATAATTAATTATAAATTAATGTGTATTTCATATTGTAAAATGGCTCAATTGTCAAATAGCATGTAAGAAAGGATATAGTTTGCTGGTATTTATCTGTCGTCAGTGTTTTTTTTTAGCTGGGATTGTTCTTAAGTGTGACGTCTGTGGTCTTAAATGTTAAAATTTTCAATTTGATGTGTATAGGGATAGTATCATCTATGTATTATATTGTGATATATATGGTGTGTGACAAACTATTCTCCCTTCATTAGTGGTTGAAAACCTGTTTTAATTAAATAATAATATTTAACTCTATAAGTTACGCTTTGTTCTTAAATTTTATACATTTACTATATTTTCTTAGATATACTTCTATATATATTATAAAGTGTACCTTTATTTTCCTAAAAATTATTATTCAACTATATTGATAATTATTTATGGTATTCTAAAATTTGAGTTTTTTTACAGGAATAGTTTTCTAGCATAGTTTTGAAATAAATTATATATGTTGTTTCATTATATTATGAATAATGCTGATCTTGGCTCAAAATGTGCAGCAGAAGATGGGAGATTAAGCTTATCTTGATTTTGGTGGTTGAATCTTTAAAGATTTGTCCATTATATTGACATTCAAACCTAGAGACTGATATGTGTTTACTATAATAAGTAATATTTTCTAATATTCTTCAGTTAAGTATCCCTTTTACAAAAGATAAATTGTAATTAGATGATAATTTAATCTGTGAGGTGTATTAAACTTTTCTTAATGATTACTCTCGCCGCTTGTGCATTAGAATGTTCACACTGTCTCTAAACAAAGGTCATGAGACATTTTAAGAAAAGTATATTATATAAATCCGGTGCAAAAATTTGACTCCACATATTAGAAAGCATAGTCATTGGTAAATCTTATAAATGCTGTGTAGCTCTATCATTGAATGCAGAGTTCTTTTGATACTCGCTTCTCTCATTTTGCCACGATTTATTATTGAGGGTGTATTACGAAGTTTTGATGTGTCTCTCAATTTCAAAAAGTCGCTCAAGAAAAACGTGAGATAATTGAATTAGGTGAGAGATTTATTCACAAGAGAGTGTCTGTAATTAAACGGTTTATATTGATATATAGGATTGCACACTCACTTGTGTATATAATGTAAGTTATGTATTATAAATAGTTACACAGTTTTATTTCTTCATAAATAGTTTTCGAAAGAGAATCACGGGTGTTTTTTAATTTATATACCCATATACTTTACACTCACCAAGATAGTTATTGTATCACTTGTTTTCAGTTTGAAGTTTGTCTTTTCCCTCTCACAGTGGTGTGTCTCAAATACGCATTACTTATCCAGAAAACTCTAATAAACACTCAGTCACCCTCGGAAGAGTTTCTACCTAGATTTCGCATTCCATTATTTGTATGAAACCTCTAATTTGTTAATTATATCTTTATAATATGAAAATTTAAAGTCTTTTTATCTTGGTGGGAATGGATTGTGTGCGAGGCATGTGGTGTAGTGAAGGATAGCTACATGTGTGTCAGAGTTGCCCCCAGACCTGGTCCCTGCCTTTCTTCGAAAAAGTAGAAATAGATAGGGAATATGTTATTAATATTTTTAGTATTTTAATTGGTATATTATTTAGTGTCATTTAATAATTAAGAAGGGATTGTATTATAAATGAAAATATTTCGCCAATAATAATTGTTTTTATATAACAAATATTTTAATTCCACCTGTGAAAATTTCTTAATTACTATAAAATCTGATTTAGTATATTTTATATAGAATGTTTAATGTATTCCTTCTTTTAATTCTCTCTTTAAATATATTTTATCTAATTACACATATTTAGAAACCTTAAATATATGATAAGTTCTTTATTATTTCAATCATTTCACCATAGATTATTGGTTAATTCTTAAAATTGAGTTTTAACTGTCGGTTATTTCAGCATTTGAAAAATAATAACTATGTTTAATTGTAGAGTGAATATAATTTCACAATATAGCAGTTAATAACAATTTTGCGTTTGTTTATTATAGTTTATTTGGAGTTTACAAATCATAATCCGATCCAAGACTTCGTCAATAATCAGATAAATTTTTTTCTTGATTATTTTGTGTCTTTCGATTACGCAATTCTCGTGTTACCGAGATAGAATTATTTTCAACGTTAGTGTGTTGAAAAACCATCGTTCCTTCGGTTAGAATTATAGAAAATCACTATACAGCAATTTACTTACATCCCTCTAAAGTTACGCTTTTTTCTTAAATATACCATTTCAACTATATTATAATTATACTAATATTTTGTAGATCTCTTTAAAAGTACGATTTTATTCCTTATAATATGTATCAACATTTTGAAATTATTTGGTTAATAATTCTTATAATAATAATTGATGTTATTTTTGTCATTACCTGATTCTAGTGCATTTGAATTAAATAAATGTGTTTTTCATTTATGAAATTATGCAAGATCTTATTATCAATGACAGTCAGGAAAAGAGAACTTTATTAAGTACGTTTTTTCGGTGTCTTAAATTGATGTTTTTATTTTTATATTGATAAATTTTCATATTGTATTTTGATTTTTAATTATACCTAATATTTCAAACCTTTTTGAAATAAATCTGTTTATAATATAATATATAAAGTTATATAACTAATATCTTTAAAATTTACGCTTTTCTTTAATTATTCTACTATTTATTACATTTTTAGAACTCTTATAAGTGCTCGACTTTTTTCTCTATACTTTCTTAACTATTTGATTATTTATCTGGTTAAATCTTAAAATTTGAGTTTTTTCACTCGGTAATTTGTTTCTAAGCATTTAGATAAATCATACTAATATAATGTGTTGTTTCATTATTTAAAATAATGCAATTACTCTAATATAATAATAGGTCGAGTGGAGATGATGGGTGTGGTGATTTGTGGTGTTGGTTTTTAGAATTGTTTTATTAAAGTGTTTTAACTTAAATTTACGTTTTTTAATTCATATTTGTTAAATATATTTTTAATTAAATGAAGTGATTCATATATGAGATTTATTTATCATTTTAGTTTTTCAATGAAAAGAATTACTTTAATAGATAGTTGCAGTGTAGATATTCATTAATATTACGCTCATTTTTTCTTAAATTTTTCACATTACAGATATTAGAATACTTCTTAAAAGTATCGATTTTCCTATTAAAATATTTTTCTCAACATTTGAAAATTAATCTACTTATGATTTAATTATAATATTCTTAATAATTAGTGTTTTTAACGTATTTTCAGCATTTGAAAAAATTTAATGTTATGTTCATATGAAATTAGCTATTTTAAAATATCTCTACAAAATAAGTTAACTTTATTATTTTTTTAATTTTAATTTGAGTATTGCCTAATTAATCTTATTTTAAATTTTAGAATGATAGTTACCTCAATATTTGTTTTTATCTACAAAATATTTCATTAGTTTGTGAAAAATCCTGTTTTAATTAATTTAAAAATTATCTAACCTTCATATAAATTATACGCTTTTTACTTAAATTCTCCACATATACATCAAATTTATACACTCTATAATGTACGATTATTTTTCCTAAATTTCAAAATTTGTTAATATTATTTGGAATTCTTAAAATTGTAGTTTTTTAACTAGGTCATTATTTTTATTCTGTAAGAGTTAATAAATAATGTGTGGATTTTATGTTGAAATGCTATTTTATAAAGCAGATAATAATAGAGTGAATTATCATATTATCAATAGTATTTTAGGTGTCTTAAATATATAGCATTTTTTAATGAATATTTCAATAATTTTTTTGTTAATATTTAGTTATATTATATATATAACTATTTCATTAGTTTTTAAAAATATAACCAGTATTTAATATAAATATAATAAATTTATGATAAATAATAAACTTTCTTTAATATATAAATTAAAAAAATTAAATATTTTTACTTATTCCTTTATCTATATATTTTCTTAATTATTTTCTACATTATCTCAAAATTTTAGATACTTCATTTAAAAAGTACGGTATTTCCTAAAATTTCAACATTTGAAATATGTTGATATTGTGTATAATCATTAATTATGTGTTTTATAATTCGGTATAATTGTTCAGCATTTGAAAAAATAATTGTGTGTTTCATTGAAATGCATATCATAAGTATAATAATATATATGATATATTTTTAATTGTTTTTAGGTTGGTCTTTTAAATTGACGATTTTTTTTATAATGTAAATATTGTATTATATTTGTTTATTTTTATATTAATTTACTTAATATTTTCATATTAATTATATACCATGTGTTTAATTAAACAATTATTAACTTCTAATATTATCAGCTATTTTTTTTTTAAATTTTGCTACTTATATTCTGAATTAGAACTCTTTATAA
>JABUQX010060936.1:47500-51288 GCA_015478945.1 Trachelipus rathkii | reverse complement strand
AAATAAAAATAAAAAGGTTTTTTTTTAAAGAGACTAAAGTGTCCTTTTTTTTTTTTTGTAAGCATATATATATATATATACGAAATATATATATATATATACAGTCGACCGAAGACAAAACGTGTGCTTCTTGTTGTTTTTTGTTTATAATTAAGAGCGTTCTTTTTTATAAAATTTTAAAAACATTTGCAAGAAGCTAATATAGCTTATGTGTTTTTTTTTATTAGCAATTAAGTAGTTTTGTATTAATTTTAAGAGAGCGTAATAATAATTAAAACAGTGGTTTTTTGTTGGTGGTGTTTTAACGTTAAGTACGTCATTAGCGATAGTTTTGTTGTTTCCGAAAGACTTTGTTTGTCCTTTGAGAGAGGATGGCGACGAAGCCCGCTTCAGACGATGAAGAGGTGATTAGAGATAGAGAAGAGAATAAAGGGGATTTCGAAGGTGATAAAGAAGAAGAAGAAGCCGAATTAATTCGGAGACAGAGACAAGAGCAATCAGTGAAAGATAAACCGAGGGGACAGCTTCCCCCAGGGGAGGTACCTCCTAGGCTCAGTCTTGCACCTAATTTCCCTTCAAAACCCCATCCTCAAGCTGAAGAGATTGCTCGGAGAGACCCTGCTCAAAGACTTTCACTGCAATCAATTCTTTTAGACAACACAATGAACCCATCAGCAAGACAAGGTACAGAACCTAACGTGACTCACCGAAAGTCTCCAAATTGGAGCGGTGAGGGAAAGTATTACGCTCACCAGCCACGAAGGAATACCTGGGAAAGCTCGGTCAACTTTCCCATGACCCAGCCAAGTTTTGACAGCCGACCATTCAACCCCAATCAGATATGGGGACAGACCTCCGTTCCCCCCGGACACCCCCGGATGCAGCCACAGCCAGGGAACATCCCTTGGGGATGGTCTGGCGGGGATCAAGCACAGATGTATTCCTCCCCAGGGCAGAACAGTCAGGGTCAAGGCACCCATCCACCCCAAGAAGCAGGGTTAAGTTATAATACAGCCCCTCAGTCCAACACAGCTCCCTTATACCAGTCAAATCTTTTTAGTACGGCCTTCCCTGAGATTCCGGAAGATCTCAAGCTATTTGGTTTAAATCTGAATACAAAGGTTTGGCATGGAATTAGCTTCAACGAATACGTTTCGACGCTACATGAGAGATTAGGCATGCTAGGCCCGTTAACTGAGAACCGAAAAATATCCTTCGCAAAGTCCATGATATCTTGCAAGCTCGAATCGGAGGCCAGATATTATTTATTGAATGATGAATCCTTCTCTGGTTGTATAAAGTTAGAAGACTTTCTCCTACAGTTAAGGGTCTTTTTACAACCAGACAGCAAGGACACGATTTTTGATATTTTGCTGCAATTTTGGGAGTTAAAAAGAGATAGCGAAATGACATTTACCGCCTTCATTTTAGCATTGAAGAACACGCTGTGGAAGTTTCAAGTGAAACTTTGCGAAATTGACGCAGCCGCAGGATTCTCAAGCAAGCAAGTAAATATCATGGTAACAACTAAGGTATTAGAGAGTATCAGGGAGAGAAGAGACTGTGAAAGGCTGAGAGAGAAGATTTTAAAAGTTTTTGATGCAAATATCAGCCTAGTTGAGCTGTTGGAAAGGTTTGCACAAGTTTCCAGAGGAGCTTTGTTTAAGGTTAATCCGAGAAAACAGAGAGCAGAAGACTGCCAGAGTATTTTTAGCTAAAGATAAGCCAGCAAGCCAAAGAGCGAACGAGTATAGCGATGCTCAAAGGAGATCGCAGAAGTCCTCTTACAGAAAGAAATATGAAGATAAAAGGAAGAAAGAAGCCAAGCCAATATTTATCTCCCGTAGAAACGGAGTTTTTTTCCAAAGACTGACCGAAGAAGAGTTAAAAGAACAGGACTGGTGTTTTGAATGTGAATCGGTGGGGCACTCAGGAAAGGCATGTACATGGAATTCCCCCTATTGCCATTACTGTCGAAAGCCCCATAAAAGAAAATCAACCGCCGCCTGTAGAAATGCCCCTTCCTGGAGACCCTCTCCAGACGTAGATCAAATGGTCATTCCTTTTAAAAGCCCTGAAGATTTTGAAAGATATCGGAAAGCTGACAAGGAGAATCAAGCGAATCTCCCCGAAGAAATTAAAGCGGCGAGAGTCTATTACGCCGAAAGAGGTGTATCCGAGACAGACTCGAGCGAAGAAGAAGAAGAAGATGAAGAAGCAATCTACGGCCCAGACGCGAACCTTTGGAGTGAAAGGAGTCTGGCCAAGCAAGTGTCCGACTTAATTAGTAAAATAAGTCCGAAGAAGGTCCCCGGCTGGCGATAAGTACCAGTGCGTCCGGAATCTTGTTAGATAAGCAACAGTGTTTAAGTTTAAGAGCTAGGCGATGGTGCCTAGAGTAGATAAGCCACGCGGCGCTTAGAATTTTATAAGATATTAAACAATAAATTTTTTATTTTGAGCCATATTTGCCGACCAGTTGTCGCTAATCATTTTCCGTTTTCAACCTATAAGGAAAAAGGGAAGGTGACAGTTTAGAAAGAGCTAGGCGACGATGCCTAGAGTAGATAAGCCACGGCGCTTAAGAATTTAACAATAAAGTTTGTTTATTTTGAGCCAATTAGCCGACCAGTTGTCCGCTAATCATTTTCCGTTTTCAACCTATAAGGAAAAAGGAAGATGACAGTTTAGAAAGAGCTAGGCGACGATGCCTAGAGTAGATAGGTAGGCGATTTTTTTTTTAACAATAAGTTTGTTTATTTTAAGTCCATTTTTGCCGACCAGTTGTCTGCAAATCATTTTTTCAAGTTAATCTATAAGAAAAGGGAAAATGACCGTATGGAATAGTCTAGGTAAAAGTGCCTAAGAGTAAATGAGCAAACGTGCTCCAGAGTATCTAGGTAACAGTACCTAGGGAAAAAAGGGAAATAGTGCCTCCGAGCGGAGAGAGCACTACAAGCAGATCGCCTTAGTGGCGCTTATCCAGTCGATAAGAAAGAGATAGCCAGATATATATATATATCTATATATATGTACAATAGATGTAAATATTATATAATAATATATATATATATAAATCTATATATATATATATATAATATATATATTATATTATATATATATATATATATATATAATATATTATGTATATGATATATATAGGTATAATAGATTTAATTCATGGGTTGGTTAAATGTTATTGTCCCTGAAAGACTGAAGATGGTTCATCTCCCTGTCAGATGATTAAATTACCACACTCAAAAGTTAGGTCCTTTTAAGGGAAGTAACTCGATTGGGTGAAAAATATTCCCCGGTATTGCCCCTCCGAAGCCCTGTACCGAGTTTTGTCTTTGGATATTTAGGCGGAAAGCCGTAACATTTACCATAATTTTTATCTGTTAAAGAAGTTTTTTTTAAACAAGAGTTTAAATAGCAGAAGTTGGAGACTCATAAAGTTGAGATGGTCCTCCGAAAGAAAGATTAAAAAGATATAACGAACTTTACTACAGAGGAATGCAAGTGCTTCACTTCGTTGTCTGAGTGTTTCGCAAAGAAAACTGGCTCTGTGTCTCTGTTCGGTTCTTTCAGAGTCTGTCTACTTGTGAAGGATTCGTGCCTGTTTTTGTAAACCACTCTGTCCACTATCCACTGTCCACAATCTCTTTGAAGCTATTGGTCCTAACACACTGATTGAGTAGCGGCGATATTTCGGCGATTATCTCATAAAATGACCTGAAGAGAGGACTAAACTGCATAATGCTGTATACAGATATCAGAAAGAGAGAGGA
>JABUQX010060936.1:15000-40000 GCA_015478945.1 Trachelipus rathkii | reverse complement strand
TATATATATTATTTATTTATTTTATTATATATATATATCTTATATTAGAATCTATATATAATATTCATCTATAATATCAATCTTTTGAAAATTTTATTTAATTTTTCATAAATTTTATTTTAAATAACATATTTAAGTTAATATATACGTAACTATAAACAAATATTTCATTTTTGAAAAATCATTTTATGTAAATTTAGCTGAAGCCAATGTCACTCTTTCGTGTTCAAACAAACTATACTTATATAGATGGGTAACAACGATATCCGATAACTCTCGATTATTGGAAAAAACAATCGATATCTGATAACATTACCTCAAACCGGACAATTACCACAAAAATGTATCCAAAAATTATTTGAAGTTAATTTTACAAATTGTTGTATATTTTAAGTTTATAGGTATTTTCAATAAAAATATAAAAAATAACGCTACAAAAATTTAAAAGGACTAAATTTCTCATTTTTGTATTATGTCCCGTTTCTTCTAATATTTTACTGTAACTGTTATTCCAGAGTATCTATAAATTGGTTGGAACAGCTATCAAAATTTTCTTTTCCTTGCAGTGAATAATGCTCCGAAATTCGTGCTAAAACTGGATTAGCATTTCTTATCCAGCGTTAGCACAAATGCAAAAACGAAAACGGCTTAAGTTAACTCCTTACATTTGGTGAGCATACTTTAAGATTTTGCGCAACTCGAGCATTTCTAACGTTTCATAAGCAAAAATACAAAAACGAGAATGGCTTTAAATTTTAATCTTTTATTGCTTGTATAATTTTTTTCTTCTCCTGGCTAGAGGTTACATTGCTAGGCAAGCTTGTACACACACATGGGACCACCAAAGGGTTGCCGAAAGCCTACCCACAGTAAAAATATATTAACATACATTTAGTCAGATAGATAGGGAAATTATCGGACAAATTGCGTATATGCTCTTCAAAAATCAAAATTTTCAACGACTTTTTGAAGGAAGGCCACGCCTTCATTTGCCTACGCCGAACTGTAAGCAATGCTGTGATTAGTTCCTAACAAACAAATATTGTATTCTTTTTTAAATAGCCTCCTCCCCTTTATGGCATTTCCGAACATAATTATTATAAAAAATATTAGGCATTTCCTTCATAATAAAACTTTACCATGCTAAATACTAAAAAAAATGTTATTATATAAATTAACTTATGCTATATACAAAGCCATATTAAATTTGTTTTACTTTTTGATGACAAATTTTGCCACGAAAAAGTACACTCACACACCAACACACAAGATGATCCGAAAATTATAACATTAGATTGAAGAAGTACTATAATTTTGATTATATCTATAACATGGCATAACTGCGGAAGACTGCGGGATGTTAGCTTCTGCTGCTGATGATAACCTGATGGAAGAGGCTAAAGGAAGCATCAGTGGTTGGAAACCATCATTGAAGGGGAAAGTGGAATAGCTATGGTCAAATAAAAATTAACATGCTCTGCTTGATCATAATACCAGCGAGACTATCGGATAATTGTCCCAGCTGAACAAATAATTGAAACTGGACTAAAAGAAGCGATCTATAAGATAATGCGGAAATATCTTTGTAGGAAAAGGGGGCCAGGGGGTCAACAAGGATCTTAGCCTTGGGCTAGGTGGTGAAGTCACCCCAATGAGATTAGCAAAGGTTTAAATCTCCTATTATTGTAGTAAGTTGGTAACGGCAATGTATTTTAATTTTTTGTTTCATATTTTTATAATTTTTTATGCAGGATTGCTAATATAAGATGAGTGAGTGTGAATGGTGGGTAGCGCAACGGCATCTGCAGGTCGCTATTTTTTTTTCCTTTTCTTCAGTTTTATTACCTCCTATTCTGTTTTTTCTATTCGTGCAGTCCTTCGTCGTCCATTATTTTTGTGGAAGCTTGATTGTTGCATTTTACTATTTGCTAAGGTTTGATCCAATTGTTTTATTTTTTTCATATGATTATTTTCTTTAGGAACTGAGTGATCTTTGGTGGTGAGATACAGAATCCTTATTCAATTTCAGGTATGGATAATTATGTATTGTGTTTTTGGTTTATGTATTATTATTATTAGTCGTAATATTATTCAATTTATTCGTTTTAGTTTTGTTCTGCTTTCTTAATGTGATTTCTAAAATTGGGGTTTTGTTATTTTACGGTTGTATTGGTTTTCTCAGTTTTGCACCAAAGGGTCTTTTACTTTTTTTGATTCTGATTGCTTCAAAAATTGTTTCATCTGTTGCTTGGTTTTCAAAATTCTTTACTCTATGTACCGCTTACTTATAAATAAAACTGGACAATAACACTGTCCATGTATTATTTTTGTTGCTTGTAATCCCAATTTTTCGATTTTTCTTTTATATAACATGATTGTATTAATTATTGTTGTTTATAATTTAGTATTTAGTATTTATTGTATTAATAAAAAAAAGGGGTTAAATGTCAGATTCATTTTTTAATTTTAGAGATTTATTTATTTATTTTATTGGATTGGGGGTTTATATATTGGGTCTGTTTATTATGTTTTATTTTGTTTTGTATTTTTTTTTCACAATAAACTTAGACTGGTGTGAGTGTTATTATTATTATCTTCCTTCGATTACCCTGACAGACACCCCAAATTAAAAATAAATTATAGTTTAGATTTCTTCACTAATATATTTGAGAAATTTAAAAAACACTTCTTAACAATTATTTATTTAGACAATTTATATATATATATATATATATATATATATATATATATATATATATATATATATATATATATATATATATATATATATATATATATATATATATATATATATATATATATATATTTTATATATAAATATATATATATATATATATATATATATAACCTATTGTTTAAAAAGATAATTGTTAAAAAGTGCTTTATAAATTTCTCAAATATATTAGTGAGCGTAAAAAACATGAGAGAGAATGGTAAGACAAAACGGTATTCAGCTCGATCATCTCTGAACTTGAAGATATGTCGCATTTTTCAAGACTTGAAATTGAGTTTGTATTCATAAATTAATGCCAAAAATAATATCTATTTACAGTATAGGATTATATAATATTTGTTTCATGATAGACATTTTTTGTATATAATTATTAAGTTAAATTGTATTATATTGTGCTTTAAAAATACTTATAAAAAGTATGAAAGTTAACCTGAAAATATGTTTTCTGTTTTAAAATACGTATTTATATTTTTGCTGCTTTTTATCATGATAGGAACATAAATGCAGTTCGCTTTTAAAGCTCTTAAATATGCATTTACCATTTAATTTGTACCAAATAATGTGTATTTTGGTGTTATGTAATATTTTGTATTGTATTTTACAGCTTAATAGCTTGCATTTTGATGAAATTTGTAATCTACAATTTTCTCGCTTTAATTCCCCGGCTCCCTTTTCTCAACCTTTTTTAAGGGAAAAGTAAATTGGTTTAAGACTTAAAATTGCATGTGTGCATGAAGTTTCTACATAATAAAGTTGAAAAACTGTTATTAGCATATAGTTTTAAGTGTGGAATGTTGTTAAATATAGTTGATAGGGTTTTTAGTAAAATTATTCTATCCAAATCAAAATCTGAGTTTCATTACCCTACAAGAGAGTCTTCAAGAGAACATCGACTACTACTACTACCTGAGCAATGGAGAACAAGCTGAAGAGATAGCTACAAGCCCTGTACAATAACTCCTTGACCTGTTTGTCAGGGAAGAAGAAGAACTCTCTACACTTCTGCCACTACAGAATTGGCCTCTTCCTCGACTACAGAATTGGTGACTCTGGAAGTTAAACACCACCTCTCTTTAAGCAGACGTTCCCTCGAAGGCAGACATTCCTAGCAAGCGTTACCCATCTTCAACTTGTAACGAATAGTAGCCAGACTTCTATAGGAGCAGCCCATCATCAGATGGTTGATGGACATCCAGTACCTGCAGATTTTTCAGCAAAAAAGTTATCGGAACAGCAACGTAAATACTCAGCTTTCGACCGTGAACTTCTAGCAGCATACTATTCTGTTCTTTATTTCAAACATACCTTAGAAGGAAGGAATGCCATCTTGTGCACTGATTACAAACCTCTTGTCTTGGCTTTCTAGAGTAGAAATCAAGTTAAAAGTGATCGGCAACAACGTCATCTTTCTGTCTTAACAGAATACGTCTCTTCAATGACCTACCTTAGAGGTGCAGATAACATCTCAGCGGATGCTTATTCTCGGATATCCTCGGTAACAGTAGATGCCTTCAACTTACCTGCTATCGCTCGTCTTCAATCAACAGATGAATAAACCACTTTTCAGCAGCGTCTTCATTCTTACTCTCTACAAAATGATCTTAAAGTATGGTGTGATATTTCATCAGCTTTTCCAAGACCATTTTTGCCAAAACGTTCTCGTGAACAGATCTTCAACAATTTTCATCAGATGTCTCATCCAAGAGTTAAGGCCTCTCTGCGTCTTATCAAGACTAGGTATTTCTGGGCATACATCAGCAGAAGAGATAACTACAAGCTCTCTACAACAACTACAAGACCTGTTAGTCGGGGAAGAAGAAGAATTCCCAGCACTCCTGCCACTACAGAATTGACCTCTTCCTCGACTATATATATATATATATATATATATATATATATATATATATATATATATATATATATATATATATATATATATATATATATATATATATATATATATATATATATATATATATATATATATGTTATATATGTATATAAATATATATATATATATATATATATATATAGGTAAAAACATTCACTTATAAGTTATATATAGGATGTAGTGTGGTTAAAATGGTAAAAAAATACCATAATGGAAACTTATTCCGTAACCCGGAATAAGAAGCCCATTGTTGTTAAGGTTACTGCATCAGTTAAATTATTTTTTTCATGTTTATTACTTACTCTTGACTTTTGATGGATAAATAATACAGTATCTCTTTCTTCTTACAGTCCTTCTCATGGTCATAAGTTCCTAAGTATTAACTTTTTCTGATTTTTATAAATTCTAATAATATTATATGACAAAGGTGATAAGTTGCTTTCCAAAGTAGACAAAGTGCATGTTGAGTTGAATTGCCATTACCTTTATATGAACGTACCTACAAAGGTATGAAATGTTGATGTACCTATACATTGGGATATAATATTCACAGGTCAGTAGTTCGTCTTGACTTTGGTGAAATAGTTATAACATTAAAATGGTAGTTAACTTACCCTCATTCCCTTATGATTACAGCCCATTCTCAAGTTCTCCTGTTGTGATTTCCTCTGAATTCATCCATGAATCAAATTCTTAAACAAAACCCCTCCCCGACATACTTCTGATAGGGTAAGGTTCTTCTTTCAATTCTTAAAACTTTGATGACTTAAACTATTAAAATAATTTAAATACTATAATAATTCACATTATTACATCTAATGCCTGTAAATCTTTACAGGGTTTTTGTTTTGGACTTGTCTTAAGTCTTATCTTAGGTCTTCATTATAGACATTGCAAGAATCATCTTTATTCCTAAAGTTATTAAACTTAACTGTAAATCTAGAAAAATCTAGACTAGAATAAATTAAGTAAACTTTAATTGTAGTAATTATAGTCAAAATCACCCTCTTAATTTTGACTAAGTCCCCGTAATATCTACCTAGTTCTTACTTACCCTGTTTTTGTTGAGATTGTTTCACAATTAAATACATTTTTGTATCTGGAACTTTCTCAACTACACCTTAATCTAATTAATAATTATTTAATCTTAAGAAAAACTATAAAAATAAGCAAACACACTCCGTAATAGTACTGGAGTCTGATTTGCTTCGTAATCATAGCTATCCCCTTACTCATCCCGGATACATGATGAATGTAAATTAACTTTTAAACTCTACTACTTTTGATAGTATATATGGATTAATAAATCTTCCTTTTAATTCTTTTTCATTCTCCCCTTCTTGATAAATCTGCCTAAGTGATCTATTCTTACTTGGACACAACCCAGTCAGCATTTGGAACAAGCTGGTGGTCCCTCCTTCCTGCACCCTGCCAGTAGAGTAAAGCTTGATTGGCTCTTTTACATATCTCCTCCAGGTAGATATTACATAATTTCTTTTTAATTTTCTCACAGTTCTAACTTATTTATTAATTTTGATAATACTAATTACTTTTTCTTCTGGAGGTCAAGTGACCGTACTTATTCATGCCCTCGTCACTTGGTCTCCACTACATAAATACTAGAAAATAAAAAGTGGCGCCCGAACAGGGACCATCTGTCTTGTTCGGTACTCTTGCCTTGCCACTGGATTGTGATTTTAGATCACTTCACCACTTGCCAAACCTCACAAAACAGTAATTAAAAGACATTATTCTCATAATTCTCCCTGACTGTCTTAATATTCTTTAAAGTTATATATGAGTATTCTTCTTTCTTAAGTTTGAACGAATTTGAAAGAAATTGAAAGAACTCCTTGATAAATTGTATTAAAACTATAAACTCTATTTCATAAAAATGACTGGAAAAAGCAATCCCCGTGGGGATTATAAAAACGTTGATCACTCAGATGCATCAACTGAGAGTGAGTCTCTAGAGATCCCTACCACTAATTTGATTGATTTTCCCATTCATGAGGGAACTACTCTTTTAGATTCAGATAGGGATTTGCTCAACTTTAACCATAATTTTCAGGGACATGCTGACCATGAACAGGCAATAGCTTTGGTTAGTTATCCCCAAAATATCGATTCCCAAAATGGTCGTCACCCATCACAAAATTCACAGAAATTACATGGTCTTCACCCATCACACAATTCTTCAAACAATTTAATTACCAATTTTGAGGATTCACATCGTTCAAATCCTCCACACATGCCACCTAAGTCAAAGTCGTACCCACGTAACACTAAGCATAATTTCCCATTGCACCAAAATTCTTACTCAAGATCAAAAACAAACACAGATATGTACTCAGGTCCCATCATAAAAAAAAAAATCGATAGGATGGAAGAAGCCATCTTACACTTGAATTCTTTACTCAAAAATTCACATAATATTAAAGGGGTAGACCCTGGTACATATACACTAGATAATGGTACAAATTTCTTAACTTATTTAGCGGATTTTGAAGATTACTGCCAACTTCATTATCCCACAGCTTATCACAAATGGTTAAATTTACTCGGCAGACAACTTGACGGTCACTTCCTTAATGTCTATCGGCTTGTTACCAAAGACGATAGAGATTATTTCTCTGTTCGAGAGACCCTCATACAATGGTATGAGGAAGAGGAGAAAGGAATCCCTATTTCATACATTTCAATCTGCCCGCCGTTACAAAAATGAGAGTATTCGTTTGTTTGCCTACAGACTAGAACGTCTGGCTAGTCATGCTCATCATGGTCTAGACATGAGTGGGCACGAATCTCTCCGAACTGCATTTTTATATAGCCTGCCCCCAAATGTAGAGCAAGGCGTCAGAGAATATATACAAACGAAGGAACAGAATAAAAATTTCCGTACTCCTTAGGAAGATATAGTGGAATATGCTGACATGCTATATTCAGACTACACAGAATATCCTACTTCCCCTATTCTTTCCACACTAAATCTTCTACCCAGAACATAAAAGAACAATCAAATACTAATTACCTTTCTAAGGTTTCCACTCATACAACTTCTAAAAAGTCACATTCTTCTAGGAACATAACATATCACAACTCTTCTTTAGACAATCGCGGTGGTCGTCACCTTTTTCGCGATCTTCCTCATAAAAATTCACCACATGAAAATAATCGAGCTTTTACTCCTAAAAGATCTATCCAAGATTCTGTTGATCGTACGACCCTCGTCTGTGATTTTTGTAATAAGATCGGTCATCAGATACGTGAATGTTACAAATATCTGGAAATTTGTAGCTACTGCAAAAAGAAAGGTCACGTTATAGCTGACTGCAGAACACGTAAATCTGTTACAACATCTCTCCCACAGAAAGTTCGCAAGGCTGTTTGTCCCTTTTGCGGAGGTCCTCACCCGGGGATGAAGTGTCCTCAGCACCCTCCATCTCAACAAACGCCGCCAAACTCTCCGAACACTCATACTTCTAAGTTTTCCACTACTTCTAATTCTTCCACTTCCACTGAACATACTACTAAGAATGTATATTACGGAAAATCTCTTCCCAAAACGGAACAAAGTACACGTCCACGTAACAAGTGTCCGTTGTCTCCTAGTCATTCACATTCTCAGGATACTAATTCCAATTTACCTAATACTAATGTACCTAATCCCTGTTTACCTAATTCTAAGTTACCTTACCCTTATTCAATTACTACTTCTTTACCTAACTCTTGTGTACCTAATCTTAATGTACCTAACCTTGATATACCAAAACCATATAGTCCTTCTTTAACAACGTTAAGTTCACCAGTTGTAAGTAATCCACCTGTGGAAGAAAAGCCAAACACAGATTTCTCATTCTGTTTTCCATTCATGAACATGGAATCATTCACTTACAATTCACAACCCAAAGAAACGTCTTCTTCCTTAATTTCTGACTACAGAAACACTGAAATACACAAAGCACTTCCTGTAACTTTAAGTGAAACTACTAAAGATTTACACAGTCATGTACGCACTGTATCTGTCAATTGTACACGTTTCACCACAAATCAGTTAACAATATCCGTAGCTCTTGAACAAAATAGCCTTCAATTCAAAAATTGTATTGTTGACACTGGTGCCAGTATTAGCTTAATTAGCTATGAGGCCATTCCCCAACAACTGAAACACCTTATAAAACCTTCCAAGGACATCGGAATAAATGCCATCAGCGGCTTAACACATGAACACACTGTCCCTGTAGATTCATACATAGATATTCCATTACACTTCTTTGATAGTACTTATTCTACTACCCCTATCAATTTCTTAATCATACCCGGAGAAATGATGCTAGCCCCAGTGGTATTGGGAGCGACAGCCCTAAAAGAAAATCATTTACTTCCCGATTTAACAATGCGTAGATTAATCAAACGACTCGGCAACAAATTTGATTGCATAACCAAAGATATGAGTCGGTCTCACACCAATAATGGTCAGAAAATTCCTTTAATTACCTACCCCATGACAAAGATAATTTAACGTAAAAACTGCGTTGTATTCTTAAGTCAAGATAGAAATGTTCTCATTGAGTAACTATTTCTAGCCCTAGGCTCACCTAACCCATATGATATATATATATATATATATATATATATATATATATATATATATATATATATATATATATATATATATATATATATATATATATATATATATATATATATATAATATATATATATATATATATATATATATATATATATATATATATATATATCATATATAGACAAATATAACACATATATATATATATATATATATATATATATATATATATATATATATATATATATATAATTTTACGGTATATATAAAAGGAAAGAAAATATATAGTATGTCTATCCCCTTCTTATAAGGAGAAATTATATAGCCATACATATATTTTCTTCCAACCTTGACTCATGGTCATGATTAATGACGATGTTGCAAGGGAGTAGGAGGGAGTGAGTCTCATATTTCAGATGATGTCTCTGGATGCCAATGCAGTAGTCATCCGACGTTCTCCATCCGAAGTTCTCAAAGAAACCGAAGACATCCGGTGGTAATGTACTAAATAATGTAAGGTACACTTTTCAGTTTTGTATTATTAAGATGTTGTATTGTCTAATTGCTCTTAAGCAAAATAAAAATTTCCCCAATAATTTCCAATTTACTTTTGGGGGTCGCACTATTTAAAATAATATTGGTTACAACCAAATATATTCTAAATTTAGGTTTGTAATGATTATGTATTAAAACAATTTGATAAAGTTATTATAACATTATTGTCTACATATTATATTCTTCGACGAAAAATAATTTTAATAAATCTATTTATTGCAAATTCCTGAATAATACTAATATAATTTTTTGTATTTTCCGTCCCATCTCCTAAGAAGGTCCGCTGCTTTTCTAATTCTTATTTTTCCTACTTACTGTCCTATCCTATCTTATTCTAATTAATTTGTATGGTTTGTAAGGTATAACTTACTAATAGTAGAACCTACATACTAATATTCATTCTAATGATTGTAGTGGTGTTTAACGTATTTAGACACCGGACTCCCAAAATACTAAATCACCCTTTATCTCTACCTCGTAAAACTAAGTTTATGCTCTGTCATTTATTATGCCTTCGAAAATGCAGGTGAGGTCTTAGGCTTAGTGGGGGAGAGTGTAAGGGTGATTGTGAGTCAGGTAAAAACATTAGTATGAGTTATGTAATAGGATGGTGGTTTAAAATGATGCATATAATGGGCTTATTCCGTAACCAGATTGGCCCATTGTTGTTAAAAGGTTACTGCATCAGTTGAAATTGTTATATGTTTATTGCCTCTTGAAACTTGATGGATAAATAATACACAGTATATCTCTTTCTTCTTACAGTCCTTCTCATGGTCATAAGTTCATAAGTGCTTTTTCTGATTTTCATAAATTCTAATAATATTATATGACAAAGGTGGTTGCTTTCCAGTGGAGCCAAAGTCACGTGTTGAGGATTCAGTTGCCAGCATTACCTTTATACACGAACAGTACTTTGCAAGGTGATAATTTTGATGTACCCTATCACATTTGGGATATAATATTCATAGTTGATAGTTCGTCTTGACTTTTGGTAGAAATGATTCATAACATTTAAAATAGTGGGTCTTACCTCATTCCCTTACCAGTTATAGCCACATTTTCAGTTCTCCTGTTGTGATTTCATCCATGAATCAAAAAATCACATAGATCATAAACAAAATATCACAAACAAACTTCTGATAGGGTAAGATTCTTCTTTCAGTTATTAAAACATATTCCCTTTGATAATTTGACTAACTCTTAAAATAATTTAATGATTACATTATTACATCATGCCTGTAAATCTTTACAGGGTTTTTTTTGGACTTGTCTTAGGTCTTCATTATAGACATTGCAAGAATCATCTTTATTCCTAAAGTTTAAACTTAACTGTAAATCTAGAAAAATCTAGACTAGAATGAATTAAGTAAACTTTAATTGTAGTAATTATAGTCAAAATCACCCTCTTAATTTTGACTAAGTCCCCGTAATATCTACCTAGTTATTACTTACCCTGTTTTTGTTGAGATTGTTTCACAATTAAATACATTTTTGTATCTGGAACTTTCTCAACTATCTAATAATTATTTAATCTTAAGAAAAACTAAAAAAATAAGCAAACACACTCCGTAATAGTACTGGAGTCTGATTTGCTTCGTAATCATAGCTATCCCCTTACTCATCCCGGATACATGATGAATGTAAATTAACTTTTAAACTCTACTACTTTTGATAGTATATATGGATTAATAAATCTATCTTTTACTTCTTTTTCATTCCCCTCTTACTACTCGTATAGTGATATTCTCTAGTGGGCTGGCAGGGCATTGAGCAAGTCAGTGGTCCACTCCTTCCATATACTTGCTTGATGCTTTGACGATGGGTTCTTTTACATATCTCACTCCAGGTAGATATTTATTGCATAATTTGCTTTTTACTTTTTATCATGTAACTTGTTTTATAATGGTACGATATAATACTAATTGCTTTTTTTCATCATAGGAGGTCAGAAGTGGGCTAAAACATTTACATTCATGCACTCATCCCACTTAATTATACACTTTGCATATATATATATATATATATATATATATATATATCATATATATGTATATTATATTATACTCATACATGTATATATATATATATCATATATATATCATATATGTATACTTATATCATATATATATCCTCTATATCTCTCATATATTATATATATATATATATATATATATATATATATATATATATATATATATATATATATATATATATATATATATATATATATATATCTTGATGGCAGCAGGTTTATAGAGTCTTCAGTACCAAATAGTTTTTATTCTCCCACAACTACTCAGTACTCCATTCCTTTTTCTGGTATACAAAATGTACTTGAGCAGAAACTGGGGCCCCAAACTGTAATAAATAACTATCAGCTTGGGCCGTTAAAATATGCATGCACGTAGTGTATACACATAACATGGATGCATTCCAATGAATATCTTGGATCTTCTTGAGAATACAGCATGCAATGGTATAAGCTCCTACAATGCTATGACCTGTATCCTTCTGAGAACCGCAATCCTCAATGGGATGCCAATCTTACCATTGTTGGAATGCAAACTATGAAAACATAACGTGCATATCAATAAACATCTTAGTGTTCATTGGCATGCTAAGTGTTGCGGCATGAAAGCTGCAATATCATGGCTTCCATTTCAAGTAATGCCTTACTTTTAATTCAAAAACATACTATTGTGAGTTGCATGATGTGAGAAAAATATTAGTAACGTAAGATGCCTATCTTTAAATACCCTACAGCATTCATTGACATGCCCTACGTTACGACATAAAGAAAACAGTACCATGGTTTGCATGCCAAGTAATACAGCAGTCTTGCCTCAAGATACAGTTAGTGAACTTGCCTACCACTTTTATATCTTGACCTTAAGCAGTTGGTCCAGCTCCCTACTCGTATCCCAGATAGTCCTGGAGGTGAACCCCCCAACGTTCTATACCTTTTCATAAACTCTAATCCTTGTCCTTATTCTGTTAAACTCCTCATCACTTTCTTATCTAGTATCCCCTTCTATAATCTTCAAGTTTTCCGCAGGAAAGACTCTCTCTCGCCTAAGGTGAGGAAACGTTTCTGGCACTTCGGTGCTGATAACTGGTCAGACTAATTGGTGTCGTACGTTTTTGATATCCCATTCTTCTTCTTCTGCTTCTGCTCCGTTGGAAGGGTCCTTCTGACCTCCGAGTGTGCTGAGGGTATTACTGAGGTCATTCTCTCTGGCGCGAAGGCGTGCACTCCATATATTCTTTCCCTCCAACTAAACCTAACAAATCTTGATTTAATTCTAAACGTTCTCGTGCTATTTGAAACAGAGAAACTGCCTTTAGGAATTACCCTCGTCTTCAAACTCCAGAAGCCTCCACAAATTATGTGTCATCCCGGAATGATGCAAAATCTATTCTCCGTTACACTAAAAACTCTTTCTTCCGTAGAAAGTGCAATAATCTTACTGGTTCCTCTTCCTCCCTCACGTCCTTTCTGGCATTTTGATTCTTCCTCTTTCCCTCCTCCAGTATCTTCCGAAGACGCAGCTGCCGCTTTACCTTCCGCTAAAGCTCAACTCTTCTTCACTCAAACCTTCGTTTCTAATTACACCGTAGACGATTCCGGAGCTATTCCTCCTTCTACACCTTAGACGATTCCGGAGCTATTTCTCCTTCTACACCTTAGACGATTCCGGAGCTATTCCTTCTTCTACACCTTAGACGATTCCGGAGATATTCCTCCTTCTACACCTTAGACAATTCCGGAGCTATTCCTCCTTCTACAGATTAGACGATTCCGGAGCTATTCACTCCTTCTACAGATTAGACGATTCCGAATTATTTCCTCTTCTACACCTCAGACCTTGTTCTCCTTCTTCTCTAGACGATTCCAGGAGCTATTCCTCCTTCTTCACCTTAGACGATTCCGGAGCTATGCCTCCTTCTACACCTTAGACGATTCCGGAGCTATTTCTCGTTCTCCTTAGACGATTCCGGAGCTATTTCTCCTTCTACACCTTAGACGATTCGAATATTCCTCATTCACTTCAGACGATTCCGGAGCTATTCCTCCTTCTACACCTTAGGGCTTTGATTCGGGCTATTCCTCCTTTTACACCTTAGACGATTCCGGAGCTATTCCTCCTTCTACAGATTAGACGATTCCGGAGCTGTTCCTCCTTCTACACCTTAGACGATTCCGGAGCTATGCCTCCTTCTACACCTTAGACGATTCCGGAGCTATTCCTCCTTCTACACCTTAGACGATTCCGGAGCTATTCCTCCTTCTACAGATTAGACGATTCCGGAGCTGTTCCTCCTTCTACACCTTAGACTATTCCTCCTTCTTCACCTTAGACGATTCCGGAGCTATTCCTCCTTCTTCACCTTAGACGATTCCGGAGCTACTCCTCCTTCTTGACATTTGACGATTCCGGAGCTATTCCTCCTTCTTCACCTTCTGGAGCTCCATTCATTTATTTCTAATATAGTAATTTCTTCCAAAGATATTATTTCTGCTTTCTCTGACCTTAATTATTAAGTACAGTTACGGATAACTATATGTTCAGTACTTTTGAAAAATTAAATAAGGACAATGAGGAAGAACTTGAGGGGAATGTGATACAGATTTTATTCAAAGTCAAAACGAACAAGTACTTGTTGATTTTCAGAACGAACATGATAAGAACATGAAAAGGTTATGTTCCAATGACGTTAACATTGAGTGCACGCATACTCTTGCAGCAAATCTTATAAACAAGGTGAGACAAATGACAAAAGTAGTGCATGCCCAAACGTTAATGGAAGTTTTAAAGCGTCAAGCTGGAAAAGAAGAACGCCTGAAATTTCTCTTCCTAACAGTCAATGAGAACAAATTGAAACCTTCGTAAAATTATTAAATTCTAACTTTCTTTGTTGTAAGGTATGGATAATTATCCATACCCTGCACCAAAGAAAGTACAATTAGAGGACTTGACTTGCACCAAAGAAAGTTCAATCAGAGGACTTGACTTCTGGAAAATGATATGAGAGATTGGAAATATCTAATTAATGTATGAGAAAATAAAGATGTTTTAGCAGACAAAAATTACTTGAAAGAATGGAAAAAGGAAGAATGTTAACTAAAAACAAAATATTTTTTCGACCATTTATGTTGATACATAGTTCAGAATCTTCTTCAGACTGAAGATCTAATATTAAAAGCTAGGAATGCTCTTTATGAACTAAGACACTATCGAACAGGAATCCCAAGTCAGAGTTAGATAGTTCATCAGTTTCAGGAATTCTTTCTTGTGGTATTCTGTCAGGCGAAGATGAAGAAGCCAATGTTGATAGGACAATGGGACCAACGGCGGCACGGCCCGCACAAAAGCGATTGAAAAAAATGAGACATTCCAGTAAGATCTTCAACCCAAAAATCCTCTTCAAAAATATAATGCAGAGTTATAAGACATTAAATGTCATAAAGAAAATGGAAGAGAAATAAATGTCAACAGTTTCTGAGGCAATCGGTTATTATCTTAAAATTTTGCAAGATTGATCTTACACAGTTACAGCTTTGCCTCACACACGAATGAGAGGAGCTTACACAGTTACAGCTTGGCCTCACACTCGAGTGAGTGTTCAGCGCTTATTTTCAGATTTAAAATTAATAAAATCGAATTTAAGGCCATCAAAATAGGAGGGTTTGTTTGAAGAAGTTTTATTTTAGAGAAACAGTTTTTAATAAAATTATATCACGAATGTTCAGATAATTCAAAGAGGAATTATTTTAAAAGTTGGAAAGCAAATTACATTTTTTGAAAAAAAAAATTTAATATTTCAAAATAGTGTGGCTAACAAATCAATCTTATTTATGCAAAAATTTTATAACTTAGTCTCAGAGAAATAATGATATCATGTGTAAACGTGGGATGAAATTACCTTCCCGAGCTGAAGTCGGGCTGAATCCTGTGGTCTATTTGCCTCATAAGTTTACTATATCTAAATGCTTTGGATCTCATCTATTGTTTTCCATTATTTACTAACGAAGAATTGTTCTTCCATTTCATAAGAACGATTGCAACACCATTTTCGCGCTTCACTAATTATGTTGTTACTCTCTTGCCATATTTCCATGCTACATTAAAATATGACCTTTTAATTTGGATTATGAGTTACACATTCCTTAGCTGCACTCAAGACATGTAGCAGCGATATGTCTTGCAGTTTCCAACTCCGATTACATTCGCAGCTGCCTCAGGAGCATTTAATAACTTTTGTATTTCGATCTTACACAACATATATTTTAAGTTTCCCTTTATCAGTTACGTTCATGGCTGTACTCAAAGAACATTTAAATATTTTTATCATTTAGATGCTCAAACATATGTGTTTCAAGGTTTCTTTCTGATTACGTTCTTGTACATAGAACATTTAAAACAATTTACACATATTTTCAGATTTAACAAGTGAATTTTTAAGTATTCTTTTCCTATTACTCATGGTTACTCAGGAACATTTTAATAACTTATATATTTTCATGATTTGTAAGTGGATTACTTGTTCTCTTTAAAAAATTACATTTCATAGCTCATAGAACATTTAATAACTATATTTTATGATTTAGCAAATTGGGTTTTTATCATCTTTATCATTACATTCATAGCTGCCATAGAACATTTCAAATATATTTCGATGCACAAGCATGTGTGATTTTAAGCTCGCTTTCTGATTACATTCATAGCTACTCAGAACATTTAAACAATTTTCATATTTTTCCACTTGATTTGCAAGTGGATTTTTAAACTCTTTTCAGAATTTGTTTCTGCTTTCCTCAAGACATTTAAATACTTCCCATTTCCATGTTGCAGCTTCCGTCTATTTTTATTTTGCTTTCTTATTTTACATTTATAGGTGCAATAGGCACATTTGAACAATTTATATTGCTGTGATTCTTTCATATTACATCTAATATGTTATGTTAGATTAAATTACAATGAGCACTGTTTAAACTTTTTGGTAGCTGTATCTTTGAATGACTTTTCAACCTCAATCGTGCTTTTAGCCTAAAGTACAATCTGCAACTGAGGTTTTTGAGATGACTCTTTTTAATGGTTTGATCAAGAAGCGTTACTGACGTTTGAGGTCTACTTCTTGAACTACTTTTCATTTTGGAACCCTTTTCTTCTTCACCAGCATCGCCAAGGAGGGTCTGCACATATAACAATATAAAATATTAAAATAAAAATTATATGTATATAGTTTATAAAGAATTTACATACATAAGAATGCGCATTAAATATAAAATTATTACATTTTTAAAAATTTCTTTTGCCAAATTTTAACATTTTAAATGCCTAAATTCTACCCCCTCTGAAAGGCCAATCTCGTTAGGCACCAGGAGGAGGCTGAGAACACTTCATAGTAATCTGCGAAAATCTATTTTTCTTTTGTTTTATGTTTGTTTTTCTTACTCCTCTCCCTTATTCTTATTTTGAATATCTTATTATTGTTATTAATTTTATTATTATTACATTCTTGATTTTCTATTATTTTTCTTGTCATTATTATAGTTTTTATTCTTATATTTTATAACCTCTAATTCAGTTCTTTCTGCCTTCCTTCCCCAGTTTGTATCCCTTTTCCCTCAATTTTCTGCACGTACTACCCTGCGTATTTACGATCTCTTGTGGTCTCCCCAATATCAGCTGTTATCTCTGTTGTATATCATGCCCCATCTTGCCCTACTTTCCAGTGTTTGACCTGAGTCAAAGCAATGCTCTCAAGTCTTTCTCCAGTAATCCTATTATTGTGGTCTTGGGGACCCTAACCTCGGCTAAAGGAGGCTGTCCCGAACTTGGGTGTAATCTTGGGATTCGCATCTTATCCGTGTGATTGCTGTCCATTATTTCCATATATTCGGGACTGGAAGCAGTCACGGAAGGCTTCATCGAGGCCACACCCATGGTCCTCCCTGCAGGGTGAACCTTTGGTTCCCTACAGTTACCGCTCGGGATACATTGTTGATATTCATCATTTATGCTACTGTATTCGAGTTTATTTATTGCGGAGCAGACGTGTAAAAGGAGCATATTTTATGGGAAAAAATAAAAAGAATAAAGTTTACAAGGCGGAATTTAAAATCTGTAGGGCCCCCAACCCGACCCCTTCCTGGACAATTCTAGAACAGACTCCAATAGGGGCTTTGTTGCCCTTATTGATGAAATGGTTGGTACTCCTCCACCCCAACCAATAGTCTTACCTAGCAAACCCGTTTCTAGGACCAGCCCATCTAGACAAGCAAAGGATGTTCTGACCTCTCAGCATCACCAAATAACTCAATCTTCACGTCAGCCATAACTAGAGCCCTTGCGCCAGGAATGTCTCCATCCTCGTCGTCAGATTAAACTAGCTCCAACGAGCGCTTTCTCAAGACTCCCCAAGTCAAACTTCATACCCGCTTTATTTTTATTTGCATTCTACATCATCGAGTCCACTGACTGTTATGAGCCAGCTCAGCCTTCCGTCCAGGATTCCGGGTCACCTGGTTTGGTGATTCCTATTGATAGGAACTCCTCCTATCAACTCTCCTACCATGGTCCGCCGGACCACTCGTCGTCCATTCCCAACACATACAACCCTCTCTCATGATGTGGAACAGATCCACGCCTCACTCCGTTGGGTTTCTACTTTCTACTGATGTTGATACCTGTTCTACCTCTGAGGTTGATAACAACCGTCCTTGTCCGGTGTCTGAACTTCCTTACACTATCTCCCAGAAACGTTCTGCATCAGTTTCCCTTGGGAAACAACGCGGCTCGTTTGCGTATCGGATTATCGCCTTCTTATAACAGAATGACCCTATTAGGACTAAGGGAACACATTCTCTCCATCTAAAATGGGCTAGAAGCTCAGAACACCAGCGTGGTAAACCTACGACTAGTGGGTCAACGTTTACCTATCACATGATAGTGTCCCACACGCCGCCCATGAGTGAACGGCATCAGCCATACTCAGGTGATTCCGAAACTTACTCGGATGCCACTTCTGATCCCATAAATATAATGATTCTGATTATATTATATTTGCGAGCAAAAAATATGATTAATGTGATTGCACAATATAATCCGAATAATATATTTATATTGATCCAACATCCTATATTAGTATGTACTATAAGTGTGTTATAGGTGCTAGTCCATAATCATTGTATCAGGTTGCATCGTATATAGATAGTAGTATTATCACATTAATTTGCATATATAAGTGTAAGCATTATACTTATTATTATTATTTTTAATTGGTTTAATAATAATAATAAAACTTTGTTTTTTTTTTTCGTGTTGGTGAGTGATGAGGGATGTGGGAGTGAATGAGGGGTAGGTTAATAGGTACCAGTAATTCCCACGCTATCAAAAAATTCCCCATCGTATCATCAAGAACCCGATACCCGTACTAACTTGCCTAGGGATCTAAAATCCTAAGGTAGAGTTAATTAAAAGAACACTCGAAGATCGACATTTTATCATATATATAAATAATATTTATATATATATTAATTTATATATATATTATTTTTATATATTTATTATTAATTATATTATTTATATATATATATATAATATTATATATAAATATTATTTATATTATATAATATATTATTAATATTTATTATTTATAATATATATTATTATTATTTAATATTATTATTTATATTATTATATTATATTATATATTTTAATTAATATATGTGTATATAAATTATGTGTTATTTGTATGAGTTAGTTATATATATATTATATATATTATATATTATTTATATTTTATATATAATATTATAATAATTATTTATTTATTTATAGTTATATTATTATATTATATATAATATTTATATTATTATATATATTATAATTATATATATATATATAATATATATATATATTAATACTATTAAATATATATTAATATATTAGTAATATATATAACTACTCAGTTTTATTCATTGTCATACCCTTATCCTCCTTCAACTCTTCCTTCTTCCTCCTCTCTTAATGGCCATAGCCACTTCCCTTTCAATAGTGGTGACATATTTTATCCATCGCAAACCTATTCCTAGTTCTTCTCATAAAGTTTCTTCATCAATCATATTTGATAATCATTTATTTTTATTATATATATGGGATGCGGACATAGCACAGAGCGAGCATGATGAAGAAGGCTGCCAATCTAATTTTTTTTTTTTGTTTTTTTTAAAGTGACTAGAGATGACTGAGGGGAGATGTGGAGGAAAAGTGAAGTATAGTTTTCTGTTTGCAGCGATGGAGTACGCCTAATTTTTTATTTCTTGAATAAAGAAGAGACGGGTTGACCTCTGCACGCCATCCGTAAGAGAAGAATAAAAAGGATGTATTTGCGAATGGACTGAGCGAGTGGTGAGAAATAAAAGACCCTGGGGCAACTCAAGAATCGAGAGATTCTAATGTATCACTTCTATAGTATAATTACATTTCTTGAGATTTCCCCTGAATATTTACCAATTTCATTAGTTTTTGAAGAGTTCTAGGATCTAGCGGAGCTATAATTTTTCATTCGCTAATTACTGCTAATTCCTCCAACCTTTTTTTTCTATAATTTATACGCTATCGCTGAGTTCCGCAATGTTTTTGGTTTAGAATCCGTCTTATATTTAGCTGGGTAATTTGCGAATGGACTTATATTATTTGTATGTATATGGCGCCAGCTTCTTATTATATAAATATTATATATGATTCATTTCATAATGATATTAATAATATTAATATTAATATATATTTCTAAGTTATAATTTAGGATACTATATATATTCTTACTATTATATTATTCTGTTTTATTTTATTCTTATTATTTTTTTATTTGTATATTATTTTCAATTCTGATGCAATGCTCATTTCGTGTTTTTTTACTACAATATATATACTCTATCAGTAACAGTTAGTATACCTCACTCACTCCGAAGTAGCTTCTAGTATATTCTTATAATATCTAATAATTATTTGTTCTTGGACACAACTCAACGAATTAATCTACATGGTATATAGTAAAGACACTCTTTATATGAAACTTGCGCATTAAGTAAAATTAGAATTATGTTCTATATCATAGTTGAGAGATAGACACCTATATATAAATGGAAGAGTTACCTATTATGGAAGATCAGAATATATTGGTCAAGATAAAGATAAACAATGCTTCATATATAACGATTGGCTAGCTTTGAATTCTATCATGTTAAAGATGTCTATCTGATGGTAAATGTTCTTTGTCTCTCTTATTTCTGATTCCATTGCTTAAGCTTGCCTCTCTAGTCAGTGTGTGTGAAATCTATGTAACAATGGACAATGTTATAAAAGTGTGAGATAATTTTTATGAAGAGTTGGAGCTAAGTTATTCAGCAGGGTATAATACTTAGTGAATGTAGGCACTCATATCTCCTCGTGATAACTCTTGCTTCTATATGTTAGTGTTTATTTTTAAAATATATAATATATGACCGCATTAGTAATATTGTCATATTAGCACAAAATATGAATATACAAATGAGAATAATGTTCTTAATTATTTTAATTTATAATGTTTATTTATAATTGGAAATATATTTGTATTAGGTATACTGGTTTATATTATAGGAGTCATAGGATAGTATATGCAGATGTTTGTTTAGCGTCATAAGTAAGTCATTACCTCTTGTCTTTGAAAAAGAGAGGTTCATCAAATTTAATGCTTATTGTGTTATCATATTTTTATGGACCTACGTTGGTTATCACAATATTTATTGATTTTCTACCAAACTTAGAAACCATCTAATTTTTATATTAATTACAATACTTTTAATATATTAAATAATAACTATTATTACTTAACTAAATCAACATTATGTAAATAAGATAATTAATAAATAAATATTTATATATATATATTTTATAATGTTCTCCATAGAGGTATTATTTTAATGTCATTAGTGTGTATAACCATGATTATTATATATATTATGTGAGATAATTTCTCCTAGTAACTGATGAGTGTTGGTAGTATATTAAATTAAGAATTATCGCGGTACACTCATTAAGTAAAATTTGGATATAGTATCCTATGTATGGAAGAATATTTAGTGATGGGGGTTATAATACTCAGTTACCTCTTTTATAATAGTCAGAGTGTGTGTGTGTGGGTGTAATATACCATTTGAATTTATAAATAAGAATTTGTGTGGATATGGTCTGTAATCTCAGCTGTATATGCGGCTACATGGTATGTTTGGAATTTCTTGTGTTGGTGAACGAGCCGTGGATTAACAAGAGAAGGACGGTACAGGTTAACTTGTGTTGGGATTATTTACAGGTTTCTAGCAGAAAGATGATATGGAGGGTGATTTGGATTAGCGGCTGAGTGTCGTGTAGTGCGTGGTTCAGCTTCGAGCAAGGTGAATTTTTTTAAGTATAATTATTCATATAAATTTTTTATTTATAGGAATTTCATTAATGTTGCTTTATAAGATAAAATTTAAAGAGATTGTGTCTGTCGTAATAAACTACGCGTGGGACTCTCACCATTCAAATGACTCGTTCTGAAATGAATATAATCGTGCTATTACCAAAACATAGTTGTTGCCTACTATCATGTGATTTGGTCAAAAAGATGTTACACCATGATTGAGATGGAGAGTGGTGCATTATTGGAATATGTTGTAGAAATAGCAGTAAAAGAAGGCACGAAAGGTGATGAAGAGAATATGATCGTAATATGGATGTGTTGCTGGTTCGCATGTATTTATGCGGTGTATTACACAAGCAGTAGGAATTAAGTCGTGTGTAGGGTGAGAATGGGATAACGGGAGCAAAGTGGATAGATGTTTTAAGCGTGAGGTAAATAATATAAATATAAATATTTTATATAATAAATTTAATATTGTCACACTTTTGGACGAACTTTCTTTAACAAATTAATTAATTGTATTTTCTACTCAACACAGTGGAATAGAACAATGTTTGATTAAAAATAGTCATGAAATAGTTTTAATATAATAATGTACTTTAGAAATTTTAACCCGAATTTTGAGGTAATCTTCCAAAGCAGAAATTGGTAATAAATGCGGTAATATATTTAGATTATATTAGAATTTGTATTTTAAGTTAAGATATGAAAAAATGAGATCAGATGGAGAGATGTTGAATGTATTGATTGATATGAGTATGATTTTTGAATAGGTGGTGTTGTAACTATCCAAAGCAGTTGGAAAATGTGTGGTGGGAGGTTAATGATTTCTCGCCGTAGTGGTTGACAGAATTTTATAATAGAGTTTTATAATTATATTTATTAGAAGACAAATTACAGGTGGTATATTATTATAAAGTATGTACCAGCAACAACCATAAAAGACGAATTTAATTATTTAGTACGGAACAGTTTATTTGGTAACACCGTGTTAGATTTATGTAACTAACAATTTAATTTGTTTTAAAAATTTTATTTATGATAGAGTGTGTACCAAGGAACAAAGTTACAGCATTTATGGATTCGTTTTTTTTGTGGGCGAGATTTAAATTAAGCGAAACTTACTCAATCACTAATTCTGTGTGATTGTTTATGTTAAGAACGTTGTGAGGACAAGGGGAGTGGGGAGTGTTTGGGTTGTGGGACTGTGTGTGTGTGAGTAGACAAACTCTGCCTCAAAAAAACTAGTGAAGTTGTGCGGCGCCGCATCACTTGGAGATGTTGGTCTGGAATTAATGAGGATTGATGGCGGACTGTGTGGACGGATAAAAATTTATCTCGGCTAAGGTTCACCTTTGTTTCTAAGTTCATTGAAAACAATATGAATACAATCTCCCAAAATATCCTCTCTTATAGACATGAAAAGGAAGAATGTGTGAACAATAAAGTTAATATTTAATAATGATTAATAGTTTGTTGCAAGGATGAAGCAATTTAAGGTATGAAGGAATCTGGGATCATCAATGTAGTGTTTGTTGTTTTTCTGATGTCGGAGTATTAATTGGAACATTTGTGTTATTTTATGTGTTAGTGTGATCTCCATGTTGACTAAGTAGAATCACATTGTATATTTGCAATTTAAGCTTTATAGCTGAATGCATATACTAAAGAGGTAAATATTGTTGATTAAAGATGTTTTTGTCCCTTGTTTCCTGATTCGTTCCTTTAGGGTTGAAATTTAGCTGAGCAGAATACTGTCTAACAACCTATTTCAAATAATGTTGTGTTTGAGTGTAGTAAGAGGCCTGATGTTATGATAATTGAAGGACCAGAATCTGAGTATCATTGTTAGAAATTGCAAGACAAACAGCCCATTGTTCACAAGCAGGTAGAACTGTACAAGTTCTACATGCTTACATGAGCGTACTATACACATCTACGACGCTCGTGCGTCTCTAGTCGTCTTTGCTCTAGGTCATCTTTCTCTTTGACATCTTTTTTATTCTCTCTCTTTGTCTATATCCCTCTTTCTCCTCTCTCTCGTTCTCGTCGTGCTGTGCTCTCTTGGGATACTGACTCTTTCTCTCTACACTTCTACATCTTCTTCAACTTTATGATGTATTGGCTTAAAACATCTTGTTTTCGTTCTTTTACTTAAATTACAACTATTGAAAATCATTTTCTTTGTATAGGCTCCTTTATATAGGCAAATCTAGCATTTTCACTTTTCAATTCTCACTGTCTAAATTATTATTTTTACGTTAAAGAATATTTTTTTCGTGCTGTGTTATAATAATGATTATTAGATTTCTACCCCAAAAGATTCATAAATGAATGATAAACATAATTAAAGTTTAAAGCAAAAATGTTAAAAGAATAGTAAAAGCTATTTTTATTATAGCTTGTTAGTTATCGTAAAATGGTCCTTTAAATCATTTTTATGTTTAAACCAATTCTCTCAGTTTAAGCAAGCCTGTTGATATGCAGAACTACTTTCAAAATATTCCTTCTAGTAGTATAAGAAAATGTGAGTATAAATTTATGATATAGGGGTAATGGATAACTTATTATATGAATTGGATATATAATAGTATATATTATAATAGGTTATTGATATAGATAGTAGTTATGAGTGATTAAATTATTGCGATAAAGAGAGAAGATCAGAATTATGTCTTATATATTGGCATAGTAGACATTCTGTCTCTTACAGATGATTAGTATATATATATATAAGGCATAGAAGAAGAGA
>JABUQX010060936.1:10000-12500 GCA_015478945.1 Trachelipus rathkii | reverse complement strand
CGCTCCGCTCCGACATTCGGGATCCGGATCCAACTAAGGATTCTTACACATTTGAAAATTTGCTTCAGAATGGTCTTCTGACAATATAATTTTCACCTAAAAAAATACTTCCTGAAAAAATTTCATACCCAGGATCCGGCTCCTGCTCCGGCTTCCGGCCCCGGCTACCGACATCGGGCTGTCGGCTTCGAATCCTAATAAGGTTCTCACTATTGTAAATGAAATCATCACGTCTTCTGGCAATAAAATTTTTCACCTAAAAAATAATTTATTGAAAAAATTCATACCCAGGATGCTGCTCCCACTCCGGCTTCGGCTCCGAATCCGACTAAGGTTTCTGTACAATTTGAAAATTGTTCAGCACATCTTCTTACATTAAATTCTTCTCCTAAAAAATCCGAATAAGGTTTCTCCACTATTTGTAAATAAACATCACATTTTCTGTATTAATTTTTTACATACCAAAATAATTTATTGAAAAGTAAAATTCATCATCAGAAAACACTCCGGCTTCGCTCCGAATCGACTAAGGTGTCTGTACTATTTGAAATTGTTCAGCACATCTTCTATCAATAATCTTCACTAAAAAATATTTCTTGAAAAAAATTCATACCCAGGATCCGGCTCCGGCTCCGGCTCCGGCTCCAGCTCCGGCTCCAGCTCCAGCTCCAGCTCCGGCTCCGGCTCAGACTTTGGCTCTGGATTCGATTAAGGTTGGTTTGCACTATTTTAAAAATTGTTCCGGCACACTTCTGGTAATAATTTTTCACCTAAAAAAAATATTTTCGAAACAATATTAATACTCCAGCTCCGACTCCGACTCTGACTCCGGATCCGAATCAAACTAAGGATTCTACACTATTTGAAAATTATTCAACGCGTCTTCTGGCATTAAATTTTCACCTAAAAAAATATTTCATGAAAAATCATACCCAGCTCCGGCTCCGGCTCCGGCTCCGGCTCCGGCTTCCGGCTCCGGCTCCCGGCTCCGCTCGGCCAGACTTTCGGCTTCGGCTTCGGCCTCCGTTCCAGCTACAGCTCAGCTTCGGCTTCGGACTCCGGATTTCCGACTAAGATTTTCTGTATTTTGAAAATTGTTCAGCAACGTTCTTCTGGTAATATTTTCACATAAAAAATATTTTTCTAAAATTTTCATTACTTCCCGGCTCCGACTCCGACTCGCTCGGATCCGACTAAAGATTCTTACACTATTTTGAAAAATTGTTCAAGTACGTCTTCTGACAATATAATTTTCACCTAAAAAATAATTCCTGAAAAAAATTATAACCCATGATCGAATCCGGCTCCGTTCCAACTCCGGCGATCCCATAGTTCTGCGCTATTTTTAAAAAAATTGTTCAGCACGTCTTCTGGCAACAAATTTTTCACCTAAAAAAATATTTTTCAAAAAAATTTCATAGTCATGCTCCGACTCCGGTACCGACTCCGGTACCGACTCCGGTACCGACTCCGCTCCAACTCCAGCTCCGGCATCCGAATCGACTGAGGAGTTTGCACCATTTTTAAAATGTTCAGCACGTCTTGTGCAATAAATTTTCACCTAAAAAAAATATTTCGTGTGAAAATCTCCCTTACCAGGATCTACTCCGGGTACTGCGTCTCCGCTCTGACATCGGCTTAGCCCTTTCTGGCAATAATTTTTTCACCTAAAGAATATTTTGAAAAGAATTCATACCCAAGATCCGACTCCGACTCCAACTCTGGTTTTGGCTCCGGATCTGAATAATGTTCCTGTACTATTTGAAAATTGTTCAGCACGTCTTCTGGCTTTAAATTTTTCACCTTAAAAATATTTCTTGAAAAAAATTCATACCCAGGATCCGGCTCCGGCTCCGGCTCCAGCTCCAGCTCAGACTTTGCATTCGGCTCCGGATCCTACTAAGGTTTGTGCACTATTTCAAAATTGTTCAGCACGTCTTCTAGCAATAAATTTTTCACCTGAAAAAATTTTTCGAAAAATTTTCATACTCCGGCTCCGACTCCGGCTCCTCTCCGATTCCGGATCTGACTAGGGATTCTGCACTATTTGAAAATTGTTCAGCACGTCTTCTGACAATGAATTTTTCACCTAAACAAATATTTCCTGAAAAAAATTCATACCCAGGATCCGGCTTCGGCTTCGGCTTCGGCTTCGGCTTCGGCTTCGGCTTCGGCTTCGGCTTCGGCTTCGGCTTCGGCTTCGGCTTCGGCTTCGACTTCGGCTTCGGCTTCGGCTTCGGCTTCGGCTTCGACTAAGGTTTCTACACTATTTGAAAATTATTCAGCACCTTCTGGAAATAAATTTTTCACTTAAAAAACTATTTTTCCAAAAAATTTCATACTCTGGCTCCGGCTCCGGCTCCGACTTCAATTCTGATCCGAATTCGGCTCCGGATCCGGATCCGACTAAGGATTCTGCTCTGCACTATTTGAAAATTGTCAGTACGTTTTCTGGGAATAAATTTTTCATCTAAAAAAATTATTTCATTAAAAAAATTTA
>JABUQX010060935.1:0-10000 GCA_015478945.1 Trachelipus rathkii | reverse complement strand
TTGTGTCGACCATTTGTGACACCATATGATTTTTTTTTTTTTTTTTTGTATTTAAGTTTCTTTGATCTTAACGCAACAAACTTTAACCTAACCTAACCTAACCTAACCATTAACCTAAAACCTAAATTAACCTAAATTAACCTAACTTAACTTTAACATTAACATTAACCTAAATAACCTAAATTAACCATAACATAACATAACATAAATTAACCTAACCCCATAACAAATGTTTTATGATTTTTTTTTAGAGTTTCTTTTAACTACGCAACACATAACCTAACCTAAACCTAACCTTAACCTAAACCTAACCTTAACCTAACCTAAACATGACATAACGTACATTAACATAACATAACATAACATAAACATAACATTAACATAACATTAAAACATAACATAACATAACATAAATGTTTTAGATTTTTTTTGAGAGGAAACCTAACATTACGAAACAAAAACTTAACCTAACTAGAACCTACCTAACCTGACCTAGCCTAACCTAACCAAACCAACCTAACCTATATACATACATATATATTTATTGGCAAACTATTGTCCATAAAATACCATAACATAACATTAACATAACATAAGCATAGCATAACATAACATAACATAACATAACCATAACATAACATTAACATAACATAACATAACCATAATAACCCATAAACATAAATGTTTAGATGAATGAGACAAACATTAAACTCTCCGTTTGCAAAATGGTAAATCATTGAAGGGTCAAAAATTTTTAAATATAAACGGACCATATTAAAGATATATATTTAAACTAAAATACGCTGCCGCTTTGAAAAAAGACAAAAATGAGATGAAATATATAAATAAAAAGAAAGGAAATTTAAATATTATGACTGTTTAGAATGAGACAATACATTCACAGTCTCTCCCAAGAATGAAAATTCATTGGGTTTTCATGTACACGTCAGGAACAGAGGAATCAGTCAGATAAAAACGAATTTAAAAAAGTCAGAGCTCGTAGGTATTGCTAGTGAGGATCGTGAGTGTGGAGTAAGATATGAGTAACCAATAGCGAGATCCAGATCCAATACCTCTTGTTCATAATATAATTAGTGCACGATGGTTATTAATATTCTCCACTGAAAATTACTTTGAGTATACCCTTCTGGATCTGGTGTGCTTTTAGCTTAGTGACCGTTTCTTCCGTATCGCAAGATAGCAATTTCGTCCCTTATGTTTAGGATGATAGATAGATTAGATAGATAGATAGATTAGATTAGATAGACAGATAGAATAGAGTGAAGAACGATATATAGATAGATAGATAGATAGATAGATGATAGATAGATAGATAGATAGATACATATATATATATATATATATAGTCCTATTAAGGCAAATTCACTGTGTTTTCTTCCTTTGGCACTAGGTTATGCTTCTTTGTTTTAAGATTTTCTTTTCCCTCTTTCACTTAGTTCGTTTTCTTATCTTTTAAGCTATATTTTTTCTGTTTACATATTTTTAAATTTCTATTTTTACATTTTCGTAGTCTTTTTCGTGGTTTTGTCATTTTATTCCTTTCATGCCACTTTGTCTTAAACTGTCCTTTTCTGTCTTTGTCCGTATGTTTGTTTTGTGTTCTATATTTTATTTGCTCCCTGTTTTCTGTGTTTTATAATGTCTTATTTTGATCAGTTCATTTCATTTATCTTAATTTGTCTTTTGTTTATTTTAGCTGGTATTAAACTGTATTTTTGGAGTATGTCTTTTATTCTGTTTTCTAATCCTCTATACTATATTATATATTTGCTTACAAGCTTTATAATGTCCTATTTATAATAGCTATTACATTTGTCCTATTTTGTTCTCCTTTTGTTACTTGACTTTAAACTGTCCTTTTCTTTTTTTATCTGTTTGTCTTTTTGTCTGTTAATATTTATTGTCGGTTGAATTGTTTTTAATATTGTATTTTTTACCAATTTACTATTAACTTAATTTGTTCTTTTTATAATTCTCCTTATTTATGATACTTGGTATAAACCTGTCTCTTATCTTTCTGTCCTTTTTTCTGATATACCTTGCTTTTGCTATTTATGTTTTAAACCTCATTATTATGTTTGATATCTGCTTATTTAAATAATAACATCCTATTCTTAATAAGTAATTGTTTTTTCCTTTTTTTACCCCATTTCTTCTGTTGTCTTAATGTCCCGCTCTGTTCTTTTTTCAGTTATTGCGGTTTTTATATTCTATTTCTATGTTGGCAATCTTCATTGCTTCACAAATATATTATTTTTAATCAAAGACACTGCTTTTGTAGTTTTAACTCATTTGGGTCATATTGGTTATCTTTTTTCTGTCTTTCTTTACTATTCTTTATGTTTCCTTTTCGCCGTCTAATTGCTAACACCGTTCTATTGTTCTCTGGTATAAGATGGTTTGACCGGCTAAATCTATTTCAGTGAAAATGAAATTTCTAAGATTGTATGATTTCTAATGCTCGGTCTTATATGCGATTATTCAATATCTTCTTCCAACACTTTATATTATATATTATATATATCTTATAATATATATATATAATATATATTATTATATAATATTATATATTATATATATATATATATATATTATATTATGATTGGAGACATTTATTAAAGTATAACTGAAGACATTTATTAAATTATGATTAGCGGAAACATATGACTACATCGTATACCATACATATAATATTACGATATAGTACATCTTATTATTAATATTATTATATATACTTATATTATAATATATTATATATTATATATATATATAATATATATATATATTAACAAACACAATATTCGTAAGTAGTTTGAAAAATAGATAAAATGATATTGTTAATATCAGTTTATAATGTTACGTTTTCTAGTCGTTAATTCTATTACAATTAAAAATTATAAATTTTCCTTCTATTTCCTACTGCTTAATTTATTCACATTTGTTTTCTTTTTATAAAATATGAAAAATATTTAAAGATTTTATTTTGAAGCTTTAATATAGTACACAACCGTACTAATTACTACTACTGTACTACTACTACTACCACACTCCACTACTACTATCTACTATACTTACTATTACTATACTACTTTGTCAACTAATCTCTAAACTTCTATGCTAGTACTATATACTACTCTTACTACTCATATCTCTAACTAACTACTACTACTTACATTTTTTGCCACTATTTTTTTACTATTTCGAAGCAAAACATGTGGTGGAAGCATATAAAATCACGTCCGGATTGGAGCAATCAAATTCAAACCTGAATCACAGGCGACTGTTCCAGTAATCAGAAATTTAATTGTGGAAGTCAAAGAAGCGTTGGAGTAGGAATTTGGTTGGTTTAACAGTCTTTGTAATAAGAATTCACTTAGATTGGCGTAGCTGTCAAGTCTGTGGTAAAAGAGTTGAAGAGAGAGGAAATGAAACTGTGTGATGATACGCTTTAGCCGACTATTTTAAGAAGGGTTAGGAGAAGGAATTATAAGATCAATTGTCCGTTGTATAATATAATAGCATATGAGGAGTTGGACGGTGTCGCTGCCGTAGAAGAAGAGATTATAGAAACTCAATGAATGAGAGAATTGATAACAAGAAAGGATGGAGACTCCCCAGGTCATGAATGGGTGTGTGAGCATTATTACCTTAATTGATATATTATATACTATATATATAATATTATATTTTATTAATATATTATTATCAATATATATAGATATATATATATATATATTATATATATATAATATATTAATTTATATTATATATTATTCATTTTTTTATGGTTCTTCCACCTTCACTGCACGTCGCACAATTAAGTAAAAAAAAACACTATATCATATACAAAAGAGGTAAAAGAAAAAGAAAAAATTAGCACTTTAATCGTGAGATATTAAAAGCGGGGGGAAGGCGTTACGTTCGACACTCCTGTGTCTTCTTTTAGACCCAGGTAAAATTTTTTGCTGCGTCTAAGCAGGCACAAGAGAGGAGTGTCGAAAGGTAACGCTCCCCCTCTCTCTCTTTAAAATTACTTCGATAAATTGAAAATTTTTCTTTTTCCCTTTCTTCATTTTTTTTATTATTAGTGGTTTTTTACTTTAATATTATTATTATATTTTAATTTTTTGATATATATTTAGTATTTTACTTATATATATATATATTATTATTATTATTTTATAATTATTATATATATTCTAGTATGTATCAGAAAACAAACTTCCTATTACAATACACCAAACTAATATGTGAAATATTTGAAACCCATATAATTATTTTAACTCCACAACTACCGTAAAACGTATTTACTTTAATCATAAATGCGATTTTATTTTTTTTATTTTCCCTCTTTAAACCTGTGAGTTGGAAATTAAGATATTTATTCTTTCCTTTTTATTTTTTTTCTATATTAATATATATATATTATATATATATATTATTTATAATTTATATTTATTTTATATTATATATAATTATATATTATTATATATATATTTTATTTATAATTTTTTAAATATATTAAAATTCTTATATATATATTTTTTATCATGGATATATATCTACTATATATAATATATATATTATATATATATATGGATTTCAAAAAAACTTACCATAAATTACCAAAACAAATTGTGAAGTTACTCAACAACAATTAATTCCTTATCCTACTCCAAGTACATAAAGGTATTTCAATACATAAAAATAATTAGTATTCTTTTGTAACTCCAAAATACCATGTAAAATGCATATAGTACTTTATTTTACTGAAAAATACATTTAAACTATCAAGGTTCCTGATTAATTGCATTCTAAGTTACCATAAAACGTATTTAGTTAGTTATTTTACTATAAATAAAACGGAATCTTAGTCTTTATTAGATCTCCAAACTATCATAGCATATATATATACTTTATTTTAACTAAAAATTCCACATAACATATACAGTATTTTATTTGAACTCCAAAATACCACAATAATTAAATTAATTAGCTTAAAGCTAATTAATTAATTTACTTTAAAATATTATTTTCTAGTTTCAAGTCATTTTAACAATCACTATATTTCACCTTAATTAAAGGTTCTATAAAAGTATAAATGATAAGTTTCTTCCTAAACTTTCAAGACAAATTAGTGACTAATGGTTCGACTATTTTCTTTTTTAACTTTAACCAAAATTATGGGCTACTATGATTTTTCTTGTGAAATTTTAAGAAGTGTGAGTCGGGTAAGGACTTATGCGCTTCATGACATTTAGTCATTGTATTGTTGTTAAGAAGATTTCATCTTTTTTGGGATTTTGGATATAGATATGTTGTAGCATGAATTATGTTAGACTATTGTGCGTAAGAACTATACTATTAATATATATATGATAATTACGTAATCTGTAAAAAGTTGATTCATATTAATTTTATTTAATTCTTTATGCGGAATAGATGTATATCTATATGATATAATATTATCTATATATATATCTCTATATATTATATATATTATATATTATATATCATTATATGTATATATATTACTTATATCTATATATTATATTATATATAATATTATATATATATATATTAATATATATAGTTATATATATATATATTATATATATTATTTATATATTATCAAAACACAAACACAAAACAAAAAACAAACAACAAGAACACACAAAAAACCACTCACAGTAGTATAATATATTATATTTTATATTTATATATGTATACTATTAACCATACCTCTTAATACCAAAGCCTCCACCCCCAACCCCGAAGCAAATCATACACCCCCTACGTTTCAAACCTCATATTATTATTAATTATAATATATATGTTATATATAATATTTATTTTATATATATGTATATATATATATTTTATATATATTATACTTATATATTATTTATATATATATATTACTTTTTATATATATTATATATATATAATATATTATATATATTTATATATATAATCTACCCTACACTAAATACCTAGCTACAAACCTCAACCCTATACCCATCCTCCAGATATATATAACAACATATATATATTTTATATTATTATATAATATAATATATATAATATAGTATATTTATATATATATATATATTAATATATATATAGTATATTTAATGTTTATATATATATGATATATAATATCATCTATATATATATATACGTATATATATATATCTATTATTATTCTAATATTATATATATATATATTATAATATTATTTATTTATAATTTAGTTATATAATATATTAATATAATATATATATATATATACTTATATAATATAATATTATTATATAAATAATATATTATTTCTTATCTATATATATAATTATATTAATAATAGTGGTAATTATATACTATAATATATAATATATATATATATATAGATATATATTATTATATATATATATATATATTATATATATAATATATATCTATAGTATATATATTATACTATATTATATATATACTATATATATTTTATAATATAATATATATCTATTGATTCTTTATATATTATTAATTATATATATAGTATATATTATATATATATATCATATAATTATATATATATATATTATTATATTATATATACTATATAGATATATATATATATATATATATTATTAATATATTATATTATAATATATAATTAATATATATATACATATATATATATTATATAGATATATTAATTTATAGATATCTTATATATATATATATATATTATATTATATATATATATTTATAGGAGAGAGAGAGATGAGAGAGAGAGAGAGAAGAGAGGAGTGTTCAAATTTCTGCGACAAACTAGGGGTTTTGATAGAGCAACGTTAGACATTTTGGTTAATAGCTATGTTGTATTGCTTTGTTTCAAGTCTGGATGATTGTAGGTAACCCGTGAGTTGTTGGACGCCGTCGTTACTTCGATAACCGAAGATTTGCGGTTATTTTAATGTTATATATGTGTGCGTGCGTACAACTGTGTACTCCGAGGGTTGATAGAGGTAATAAGGTATTTTGTTAAGCAACGTTGTTATTTGTGACGCGAGGTTGTAAGCAAACAATGGTAGCTTGTTATGAATTCATTTTATTGGGGAAAATTACAGGACAGGTGTTCAAGTGTCTGCCTTGTTTACCTGATTACATTGGTTACATCCGCCGTGCCATTGGCTGTCGGACTCTACCGAACATGCCCACTGTGTCTGATTTGATCAACGCAGTGAATATTCGCTGAATCAGTTTCTCTCTTGTGTTGACTGGGTGGTTAATGTCACACTCTTCACATTTGCCCCAAAGAAAATAATCTAGAAGCGTGAGGTCGGGCGATCTTGAAGGCCACGCAACAGGTCCCCCGTTCCCTCTCCAATGTCTGTCAGTGTGTATAGATCTGTTCAGATGCGCCCGTTACTTGGTGGCATTGAAGTGCGCTGGAGCCGCCTCTGTTTGGAACCCATGTTCTCTGCGAGGTGCAGGGATAGTCGCCTGAGCTGCGGGAGCGTGTTTTGGGAGTGTATGCGGTACGCTGGGTCATCCAAACGGTGTGGAATTATGACAGGTTGAGATAATCCCAAAATTTCCACCCAGGATGTTAAGTAGTAAATTTCGCTGGTTGACTCTGAATGAAACATTGCGTACGGATTGTTCCTACGCGTCCCATGATGTGGTGTTATTTGCATACTGCTGAGTAGAAATTAGTGTGAAGACGCCTCCTCGAGTAACAGGCATGTGCAGGAAGCAGGATTATCGATGCCTCGTTGCAAAGAACCACCGAAAATCGCACGGGGGGTGCGGAAAGTCGTTTGGCCCAATCCTTGTACTTTCGTTCTGGGTTGTATAAGGCTTTTTTTGCAAGACCCGAACCACAGGCGACTGATTTGAACCCATAGGCATGGGCAATGGCGCGTGTGCTAGTGACTAGTGCGTCGTTGGCGATCTCTCAAGCTCTTCTTCAAACGCGGAAGTCCTTCGTATTAGCGGTTTACATACTTTTTAATCCTGGGACAAAAACTTCGCCCATTTTTCTGGAGGCGCTGATGAAGGCGAGAAACTTGTGGTGGTGGGTATTCTGTGTGGGAACGTTCCTGGTACAAAAACTTCGCTCTTCTCCAATTTCGTTCGAAGAAAAATAACAGTGACTGTCTTATTAACTCGGGAGAGTGAAGTGATAAAAAAATAGTTGAAAGTAGCTGAATCGAGTTTTATTTTGATGTAAAAATCACGTACGTGTTTCCGAAGGACGTTAGCGTTCACACATTGTCCAGACCAAACCCACAATTTATAAAAGTTTGAGGGGATTAACCTACATCGTCGGCTTAACCTACTGTGCGCTGTACCACCAATATAAACTGTGTACCTCATCGTCCGTAACTTTGATAACGAGCGTCTACACATAGGGTATTTAACAATAATGTTCCTTATTGTTTGCTTCTATCAGCCCTCAGAGTTTGTCGCAGAGGTTTTGAATCCCTCTATATACCTGATATATATATTATATACTATATAATATTATAATATCTATATATATATATATTATATATATATATATAATTTTAAATTTATTATATAATATGTTATATATATTATTAATATTATATATTACTAATATTATATAGTATTATTATATTATCTATTACTATATATATATATTTTATATATATTATATATACTATATATATATAATATATTATATATATATATAATTTATATATATATATATATTATATTAATAATATATAATTGAGTTATTATCATAAATATTATAATTTTCCACTTTATTCATATTGGTGGTTTTCTGTTCTATATTATATATTTTATTTAATATTTTTCTTAATATTTATATATATATAATATTATATATAATAATATATATTTATTATTTATTATATTATTATATATTATATATATATTTATATATATATTATTATTAGTATTATATATATATATATATTATACATATATATACAGATTTATATATATATATATACTATTATATTTATATATATATATATTTATCATTATTATCTATCTTATATATATATATATTAATATTTATAAATATATCTATATTTAGATAGTTATTATTTCTGATATTTTTTTTTTTTTACACATATAATATTTCTATAGTTTGGTATTAATCTGTTTCATTTTAATTTAATATTATATATACATATTATATATATTAGTATATATATATAATTATCTATATACTATATATAATATATATTAATATTTATAATTTATATTATATTATTATATATATTATATATAGATAATTTTTATTATATATATAGTATTATATATTTATATATTATATAATATATATATTATATCATATTATTATTATATATATTCTATATATATTATTATATATATATATATATAATATTTAATTATATATATATTTATTATATAATGTTATATTTTCCATTAATATAGAAAAAAGGAACAAAATTAATATAGGGATAAGAAAATTCATTATAATGTGTACTATGTGAAGCATCACTATGCTGTTACAAAAAATGACAAACTATTAGGAAGTTAGACAGCAAATTGATTGCAAACAAGAAAAAAACTTGATGACAATTGCAGCATACAAGGCTGGGGGCAAGTTAAGGGCTGCAATTAGATAAACGCTAAGAAGCCCAATAACATAAGGAAAACCTGATAATAGAAGCACTGCAAAGCATATAAGCAGTTGCAGAACTCAAGCGGCTGTGGTGAAACACCAAAACTGTCAATTTGCTAAGTAACAAGAAAATAAAGCAAAGTACAGCATCTGACTTCATATCACATTAAGCAAAAGGAAGAAGAACACTCGTACATCTATCAGTTCACGGGACTTATAAATTTCACAAGAAGAAAAACGATTAGGGGGATTAGAGAATTGACTCAATTCTTCATCAACAAGTATATTAATATGAAGCTATAGAAGAACTGAGGAAAACAGAAACTCTAT